>JAEQML010048641.1:0-53100 GCA_016904865.1 Pissodes strobi | reverse complement strand
GCATATATTACTATGCGCAAACTCCAGATGAGTTTGTACCGTTTGAAGTCGCTGCTAGAACAAATCTATTATATCGACTTGTCAAGATGTCACATTTTTCTTTGAAACAGGGAGAGTGTTTTTAGCAAACGAAATACTATATTACTCTGATAAATTTTAAACAAGGCACCCAGCAGTTATCATAGCGGTACAAAATTTGCTTAGAAATAAATGAATGTTTACGCATTACTTGGTAAAGATACTATTTTATTTGCTTATTTTTGAGGTAGATTTAAAAAGCCCAATATTTAAGAACGACTTCAGTTGTAGTAATAGCTATATTTTTTAAGAAATCCTAGCTGCTACTTTTCTCAGGCAAATAAGGGGCGCAGCCATTACTTTTGTCGATTTATTATAGATGACGATCAGACCTTTATAGTTTTCAACATTTCCCTATTAATTTGCACATTAGTTAATATTAATTCAAACACAAGTAATAGTCCGTAATTTCTTCTCAATACTTACGATTCATTGCTCTTTTAATATCCTGTTCCGCTGCTGCAACATTTCGGCCGAAGAACATATACGCTTTGAACGCTTCGGAATTATCCGTCACGCTGCCGACATGGGACTTTACTAAATGAGGCGGACTTTCAGGCATAAGTTGCATGGTAACCTGAAAAAATGGAGATGTTATTAAGTTAAGATATCAGTCAACTTTTAGTACACTTTTTCGTCATAGCTTCTAATCATCCATGACGACGTCAAGGTATTTTTTTTTTAAATTGCAATACCTGTCTTTACTAGACAGTCCGAAGACAACCTTAGTTCAGTATGAGTGTGGCGAGAGCAGTCCAACCAGCACAGGGACAGAGCAGCCGTCTTTGAGAGAGTAGTCTTAAACTCAACGTTACCATGCTTAAATATTTGATATTTTTTAGAAGAATTTGGCATATTGATACACAAGGACTGGTACTATGTAGTTAACCACATTACAACAAAATTAAATTTTCTGCTTGATGTAACCCAACACCTGTATAAGACCATGACGATTTTAATGTTTTCTTTATCGATCATTTTTCTTCAAAGATATTTTGAATATTTGTGTTGCAATAATTGCTAACAACGTATTTTTTACTGGATGATGCTTATGAAATGGAGATGGTCGGTATTTAACATAACAGCTATATTTACAGAGTTCCAAGCATGAGACGTATTACTTCAGTAACAAATACAGAATTAAGTCCATAATTTTTGTAACTGGAATTCGGAACGGATTGGATAGGATTATTCTGCGGCAGGAGGTGTATTCATTACGTGTTTCGTTTACTAATACAAATTTCTATCTAGATGTTTTGATTTAACGACATGGTAAGGACACACATTACCGCACCGCGCCTGGGCTGTGTATCGGCCATCACCCGGTGGTAAATTTTCAACATATACTCCATCACAATACAACCTCCGCCTCCAGAAATACGTATGCATCGCCAGCTCAGCCGTAAAGAAGTACGATATACCCGCTATCAGGACATCTTTTTAAACATACCCGATTCCAGCACAATTTGCGTCTTGGCTCAATTAAATGGAAATTTCGACGAATTATCTTTTTGACACCATTATTATGAATTATTTAATTAATTCCTACACTTCTTTTATGTGACAGCTATCATTAAAATCGTTACAGGCTACGGCGTCCGAAGTCGAGTTAACATGTGTGAGAAATAAGGTGGTGCCCGGGGGTATTTATACGTAATTACTAGTGATCAACATGTGTTGATAATGGTATTCCCTCCTCAAGTTAAGTGGGGTTTAGAGGGTTGCTATGTAATGCGATGTTTACATGTAAAATTTTCGGTTTTTCTTAAAATATCATAGGTGTAATACAATAGAAAAAATAATAACTACTGCTAACATTAAAATTACAATTACTACATAGTCACTCCAATGGGAATTATTTTATATCATTTTTTGTAATTAATGGTTTTGTAGTAGATCAATTTCCTTTTTTGCTTGTTTAATTAATGAGTGGTCGATTTCTTCGACTTCAGTTGGAGGCTCTTCAAAACTATTGGAATTAGATATGTTGATCGAAATTGTAGGGAGTTTAAATTTGAATTTCAGAGAGAATTTTAATTCGTCTATTGATATTTGACAATACAGTGGCGGCTCGTCGTATAAAGCAACTGAGGCTTGTAAAAATTACAATATAATCTGATCTTTTCAAGTAGTGTTTATATAAATATAAGATGTTTTTCGACTAACTTCCAATCATAAAAATATAAAAATACGGTCAAAGTTTAAAATATTATCTTTAAACGCTCAAATCGTTGCCCGACCACATAACATACCTGCAGTAAGCCCAGACATTTTTGCCTCATACGTGTCATGCATCATTGCCGGTATAGTATTATGCTCCCCACCCGTTCCATTGCACAAGACGGAGTTTTAAATCAGCGAATATTAGTACCCGTATGAAGCGCACAAATTTGTGCTTGTATTATTTTTAGCAGTAAGCAGTAGCTTGCATGTTGCCGATTGTTGCCTTTGTTTTTTAACAAGGATTTTTATTTAAATCTTTCTTTTTTCAAAACATAAAAAACAAGCCAGAAATGATTTATAAATAAATGATTCCACTGTTGCATGGAGTATTATCCATCAATCAATTACAGGTAGGTGCTACAATCTTTTGTTTCATAGGGTAGGTGCCTATTTGAAACTTAGCAACGTTTTATTTTCAACTTCCTCATCTCATCTCTTTCTCTTTTCTTCTTGAAAGGCAGGGTCAAGTGTCGTTTGAGGTGTCAGGTCAGGTCGTTAGGTCAGATGCTTATTCCCAATTAAAATTAGATCACGTCGGTCGATCGCGACCGTTCACACGGGACGACATAATATATCTAGGTGAATTGCGACACAAAACCATTGCTAGTTCTTTTGGCGCGTGCATATCAGGTTAGTTTATGGTTGTGATTTTAGATTTTCGAGGCGGATTTTCCGGTTTGAAAACTGATAATTAATACTGTTTTGAATGGTTGTGTTGTTAATAAGGAGTTAAGGTAAGGCAACAGCTCTTACAACAAGGTAAGCTGATTTGTGACATTTGTTTTATTTTAACAATGCAGTATTGCCATATTCGAGCCCTATTATAAAGGGTTTGTTTATCAAAATTATTTTTTGTTCTCGGTGGTAGGTTTTGCGGTTTTGTTTCTACCTCTAGGTATTTAAATTTAGAAATTGTAAGATAGGCTAAAAATCGGGTTGAAATGAATCCCTCTCACGATATTGTTTTCTCTTTGCTTGAAACTCCATTCTCGCTACGATCTGAAGTGGAAAAGCGGCACATTTTGGAGAGTCGACCAACGCCAAAAATAACGGCAATTTTTAGCGAAAAAAGGGTGGGTCATCGGGATACTTAACGAGCGTTTCAAACTTCCTGGTACGATAATTATAAATGGCTTTGCGGAAGTTTATATAAACAGAGTTTGCATTGCTGGCCATGCATTTTACTTACGGGTAAAGCAAAAAAAATCATTAATTTTTTTTGTAGTACTAAAATGCACGAGGCTACTAAAGAACACATAAAGAACTTTATGGCTGTCGTGTGGTGAGAGCAAAATAGAGCGATCATTCAGGATGCGTTAAGGGAAAACGCCCATTTAAACTTAATTTTATTCAACGAAAATGTCCGAAAAAATCACTTATTAATTCTTTAATAGATGTCACACATACTTTGGGGAGACAAGCACTTCCTTGTCGGGGATATGATGAAAGTTTGGAGTCGTTAAATCACGGCCGAGGTTTTTAAACGTAATCAAGACCTTACAGAACACTGCGAAAAATTTAGCAATATTTTTACCGGGCACCCTAAAACATGCAAAATGAACTAATTTTTTGTATTCATGAATATTTGACAGATTTTATTAAAAATGTGGTTAATAATAAAGAATACTTTTTTCGGTGTAATGGCAGATGATACAACAGATATAACGGATCATTCCAAATACGCCATAACTCTTCGATACGTCATAATGTGTCTGTATGAAAAAACATTTTTTATGTGAGCGAAAATCGAACTGCAAATGCTCTTTATAATTTGTTAGAAAGCGTGTTGGAGCCATATAACTTCAGGGAAAGATTAGTGGTTCAATGTTATGACGGGGCCAGTGTTATGTCTGGCGAGCTAAATGGCCTTCAAGCAAAGGTAAAATCTTCTGCATGCTTGGATTTGCTTACCCATTGCTGCGCACATAGGTTAAACCTTGTGCTGCATCAAGGCACTAAACAAATAAATAAAAGCCGATTTTTGTTTGTACTTTGTTAGATATTTCAACCTTTTTTCATAATTCACCGAAACGCGCCTTTGTCCTTTGTCCTGTAGTCGGAAAAAGAATACCACGATCGGTTATAACACCCCAGGTTACAACACCCGTTCCAAAATCCTAAATTTAGTTGCTACTAAATGGAACGACTTAATATTAGTGTTTCAAACTATAATTGAAGGCAAAACTTCAGGTTCCGAATCGGTAAATTGGGCATTGGGATTTTTAAAACATCTTGAACCAGAATCTATTACGAAATTTTAGCATGCACAGATTTACTTTTTCAAATTCTGAACTAAGAGACCAAGTTTTTTAACTGGGCAAAAAATAACACTGAAGAAATATTTTTAAGCTGTAAAATTGGGAATCTCGAAATTATAGATTGCATTTCCCTTCAATTAAGTACTCGTTTTAATAATATTCACGATTTAGATTTTCATTTACTAGTAGATTCTTCAAAATCTACGGAATATATAAAGAATTTTCCGAAAAATCGTTTGATTGTTTATTTAAAATGCATCCAAATGTTTTTGAAAAAGACTGGCTGAAAAACGAACTTGGTGCTTTGTGCAGGGACCAACAATATAATTTAAATATTCAACAAATATTGGAAATAATATACAAGGAATTTCATATTACCTTTTTCTACAGCCGCGCGCAAAATAACTAAATACTAAATTCAAATGAAATCGCAAAATCGACTAATGCCGTGGATCCTTATTTTGCGCTCTAGCGCGAACATGGAAAAGGAAATTCTCACTTTTTCCGTCTAGTGTGCTGAATGGTCATGGAAACCGAAGATAAATAAATGACAGTCGTGCGTTTGTTACAGTTTGTTGCTGGCAATCCTGTTCTAAATATGCCCGAAGCCCGAACATAATATGTCAAAACTGACAGTCATTCGCAAATTTCAGAAAAACTATAGACAAAAATGTACATTTAATTTTAAAAAAAGCGGCTGTAGAAAAAGTTCTGTGTGTTTTTCGAGCGCAAAGTAAGATTGCCGTTTTCGAAAGATTACTGCGCTCCGCTGCGCTCCGCTGCGCGTCGCGCAGTAACATTCTTTCTCAAGCGGCAATCCGTTACTTTGCGCTCTAAATACACAAATAACTATTTCGGAAATACACAAACCTTTTTGCCTAGCGTTAACTATTCCAGCACCAAATGTGTCGGTAGAAAGAAATTTTTCGTGTCTTAAGCGCATTAAAATGTATTTAAGAAATATGATGATACAAAGCGTCTAGCGGGTTTGTCAACGATAGCTGTAGAAAAAGGAATTATACAAAGTGTTAGTGAGGATCCTCAGTTTTATGAAGACGTTATAAATACTTTTGCAAAATTAAAAAAACCGACGGATATACTTGATTCAAAAGAAGTGAATGTTAATAGGAATTAGGAATGTTTATATATTGTAAATGGAGAGAGACATGTTAATTTGTTATTATTATTATTTTCATTTTTTTTTTCAATAAGAAAATCATTTTGTGTTTTTGTAGTTAGGTAGGTTTATTTCATTCAACAGGGTAAAAACAGTTTTTTTGGCATAAAGGGACACCCATAAATATGTATTTATATATATATTTTTATTTTTATTTATTTTGTTTTTATTTGTTAGAAATTTGATTAATATTTATTTTATGGGTTGGTAAGGCTATTGGCGAAAACCTCCATAAAAAAGGCTAACGCGTCAAAGAATAGCACCTCAGGTTTAAGTACCTAGGTGACGTGGACATTTATTAATTTTTTTAGGGCTCGTTTTCATTTCTAGCCTTGTTTTCCTTGAAATAATTAAAGTTAAAGGTATTTCTTGTATCATATAATTGTCTTCGTTTGGGCTTGGCCCAAACTAAAACTCAAACCCAAATTTTATTCGCCTGCGGCGCTGAACCTTTGGCACTTTTCCTACTGTAGCCAGGGCCTCACAGAAGACCGTATTCAAGGGGAGGGGTGAGTTAGGGGTTATAACCCCCTCCCCCAAATTATTGATCAAATAAAGAAGTTCAGGATCAGAATCAGAATCAGAATAAAATTAAAACAGTCTTTAAAAATCCGGCGATTGACAACACTGGATTGTGGATTGAATATACCTACTGCAAGCGTAGCACGTATTTACATACCCGGACTCAACAGGTGCTTATTTTTGACTCTCCCTGTATTTTTAAAACAAACCAAAATAGCAATTCGATGTATTTTTTTCTGCTACATTCAAAAATCAAACCAAAAACTCATTTGGGTGGGCGACAAACCCCCCTGCAGCAAGATCCTGGATACGGCTCTGCGCCTCACTTGTTTTACCTACCACCAGCAGCCACTGGACAATCTCGTAAAAATATAATCGAGGGTTGGTTTATTATTTCGATAGTCTTTTGTTATAACATTTGAAGTAAACTTTTTGTTCTTCTTTGGGAATAATTAGTAAGACATTATCAGCCACTGGGATGATTGATTTTTGCCTATATGTAACACGAATTGTTGGGCATTGCCCTTTTAAATTAGGCATTAATCTAAGCATTGATCATCTTTTGACACATTTTTACGAATACATAAATGTAGATTTTCTATTAGCGGACAATCCTCATCTAACGTAAAATTATTATTAGTGGAACTTGGTAAGTGTGAGTGTTTTATGTTTATAGCTCTATTTAGGATAGGATGCAATTTTATATAATAAAAACGATTCTTTCTTTGCTAGGAGGATGTGTATTGTAAATATTATCAAATCCTTCTTAATGGTCACTCGATCATGTATGGTTTCATAGTATTTAATTATATTATCAAAAGGTATTATTGCATCTTTGTTTATTCTTGTTAATATTCCTGTTAAGTCTCTATGTTTTAGAACTGAGTGATGCATTATACCGGTGGGTGCAAAATTGACTGCTGTTTACATATTGTTACATACGGTTTCAAGTTGTGACAGTTCTAAGTTGATATTATCGTTTAGAAATGATATGTAAAGCATTCCAAAAACTGTTTGTTCTTATAAATTTAACACTTTCGCCTGATTGTGTTCTACAGTTTTTATTTGAGAGTCGAGAGTGGCGGCTAAATGTTTCATGACTGTTTTTTGCAGATTCAGGTCTTTATTGAGAGTATTTTGGTTATTTTTGAGAATTTGTATGTAATTGTCATATTTTATGCCATCTTCTGTATCCAGTGTGCCAAAGAGCCATTTTTCTACTGTTCCTACCATGTTAACTAATCCCCTTTTGTATCTTATATTCGATCTCGGGCTAGTGTAGTGATTAAGTGTGCTTTTGAGTTTGTTTAAATTTTATAGTGCGTGGTTTAATTTAGTTAGTATGATGTGAGATAGTACTATGTTTCTTATTTTATGGACTGTTTTGTTTAGATATATGGCGGTTTTGTCGATTTGCCTTTAGCACAATTTTAAGTTGGTAATATTTATGTGGTAATGTATGGCATAGTGGTTGTCGATGATATAACTGGTTCCTTTTAGTATGGGTAGCGTTGGGTTTATTGGTCCGATTTCGAGCTTAGGAGTATGAGGATGATTGTTCGGCTTCGCATTGCTAATAGGTTTTATTTCCACTTTTCGTTTGATTAGTGATTTATTGACTTTTGTTTTGGGGTATTTATTTATTTTGTACCTTGGGCAATCCTTCGGAGCATATGCTCCTGGAAGTGTTTTAATAAAGATTTTTTTCTTCGGGGTTAAATTGGGATTCTTGTTCCCTATGGGTGTTAGAACCTTGGTTTGGTTGATTTTTAATTTGTTCGCGATACTGTCATTTATTTCAATAAAAGCTTTGATAAGGTTTATTATATAATCTGTTTGTAAATCGTTTAGATTCTGTTCGATGTTGAGTTAGGTTGCCTTTAATCATTTGGAAAGGGGTATATACCTGTGAAGAGTGCAGGCTGTTATTGTAGCTCAATAGCGCGGTACCCATTAACTCGGTTGTTGTTTTATTCGGGTCCTTTAATTTCAAGGTACCAAGAGTTTCTCTTAATGCCGAGTAGGGTCACTCTATAGGGGAGTTAGAAGTAGAGTTTCTCGGGGTGGTGTAATGTATTTTTATTTGGTGTAATCTGCATAGGTCTAGAATGACCTGATATTTAATAGGTGAGCCATTACCGGTGGTAACTTTTACTGGTATCCGGTGATTGGAAAAATATTTTATGCGGCTACGGGTATAGCTTGAGAAAATTTGGAAAAACTATCGATTAGTGTCAAGAATTTTGTGTTAAATGTTAGAACGGTTTGGACCCTATTGGCGTTGGTTTAAAAACAATTGTATATGTTTTTTTTGGCATATTTTGTCTGTTGCTGGATCTCGCCCGGGTTTATATAATTCAAAACATCTCTTTCCATATTTGGCCAATATACATTTTTCTTTAGAGATTTTATGATTTTGCGCCCCGATGGGAGGCGGAGGTTTTTGTTTCATGATAAATTTTGATTTTATCTTGTTAGAAACACCACATATAGGTGTTTCTAATTGTATAGACCAACTTTCAGAAAATCTCCGTAACCGTGCCTCGGATCTACCTGGGACCCGGCCCTATCGACTTGGAATCGAAAAAAGAATAAAAATTTTGTCTGTATGTTTGTCCGTGTGTGAAAAAATTTTTGAAATCGATTACAGGTCGCAATTTTTGAGCTATCGATTTGAAATTTGGGATGTAGTTATAGTTCCATGTCACTTAGAGCGCTATTGATTTTGTGTCCGATCGGTCTATATACAGAGTGTTAAAACACGAACAGTTTTCGTTTTTGGCATTTTGTTCGTTACTCATGCTTCGCACAGAAATTTTAATAGAACACAAATTATTGTAGGTATTCATTAAAATACACAATATTGTGCCCTTATAGATTTTCGCCATTTTGCACTCTTTTTGAGTGATAAAGGACGAAAGGGTAAAGAGATGTTGGCTCAGTGGTAACAGCGTCGGCCCTTTAACAGCTAGGTCGTGGGTTCGAATCTCATCGGACCCGTATTGTTTTTTTTAAATACTAATATTATTTAATTCTTAATTTTACGGTGAAAAATTTTAAAGATTTACAGAAAGATAAACTTCTTATCATGAAGACATTGACTTTTCGCATAATCGAAAATGCTAGTAATTTACAGTCGCATTATGTGGTGTTTTTTAATCTTGGCCACGGTTCCAGCGTGGCAATATGGTACTGACCATTGGATCGTTAGATCTATATAAGAGGTGGATCAACACCCCCCGAACTGCTTGTTGTTCTTCTTGATCGCAAATATTCGTGAAAAGATTGTTTGAGTATTGTAATTTTTAAGAGCTTATGTCGAAATATTTCCTAAGTGTTAAGTAGTACGGGTTTGCGTTCTTTCGGACTGAAGTGCAGACAGTAAGAATCAGGTTTAACATGTTGCAGTATGAGGTTCGCTATGAGCTCTTCAGGGGGTATAGGCAGAAATAATGTGAGTCTGGCTCTATTCTCTATTTCGATTTGTTTTCTTCTTCTGATTTTCAAAGTTGTTGAGGTTTTCATTAGTTTGGGTTAGCCCCTAAGATATCATTCTCTCCCGATGTATCTATGGTTTGACACGTGGAATCTTTGTCTTCAGAAATTCTGTCGTTGGTTTTGTGAGACTGACTTGTTTCTTTGCTTATTTAGGTGGGATATTTCGGTTATCGTTTTATTCAGAAGGGTATGTGGGTTGAAATGGATATCTTTATTGTTTGGCAAATACGCTTCGGATTTTTTCTTATCTATTTTGTACCAATAGTGGGAATCGTGTATTGGTTGTCTCGGGTTAGAGTCATCGCAGGCTAATGATATCTCGTTCTATGCATCGATTTTATTTTCTCTTGGGGATATTTTTATTGACGGTCTCGATAACGCATCGGCATTAGAATTTAGTTTTCCCTTTTTATATTTGATAATCATATTCAGAAAGTTTTAATCTCCATCTGACTAATTTTGAATTTGGCTTATTTATGGAAAATAATTATTGAAGGGCTTGTGATCGAATACACTAGTGAACTCCTGAAATACTTTGTGCCCATACTATTGCAAATAATTTCTCGATGGTCGAACAGTTGCATTTGGCAGGGCTCAATGGTCTGCTCGCATATGCTACTAGGAGGTCTTTGCCAGGTGCCCCTTGTGAGAGGATTGCCCCAATTGCGTCATTCGACGCATCTATTGTTAGGACAAATGGTTTATTAAGGTCAAAGTGTTGCAAAATTGGGTCATTGGTTTCGTTATCTTGGCAAATTAATTGTTTAGTATCAGATGAATATATTTGGCTTAAATAAAAACAGTCAGTATTATTATGTCTACCGAAACAGAAGTAATCTCTCATAATATTCTAATCACAACAAAAATATCATCAAATATGATTGTTCTACACGAGGTGATTCAAAATATCCTATTTCTTTAATTGAATTTAATAGATTTCTTAAAAACTCGTATTTTGACTAATATAATGATTACACATTTCCAAATCTTAACCCATTTTCAGAAGTTAATAGAGCAATAATTACATTAATTTTCCCACATGGTCCTACGACTATTGCTCCTTTACATGTTCCTCCAACTAAATCACCATGCTTTCTAAAATTGGTTATATCTAGATCATAATTTTTTATCGGTGAACAAAACTGCATTATATCAGTGTTGAGCAAGCTCTAACTGTTTAAATGGAGAATGAATCCGTAAATTTCATATTATATATATAATGGGATATTAAAAGCTTTAGGCTTGAGTTGAAAGGTGGTTCATTAAACAGTCTTACTAATAAACTTCCTTTTTAAATTACACATTCCATCATATAAATATTGTGACTCAGGAACAGAACTTGTTAAACGTCTTTATCGAGGAGATAAGAGTAAAAATCCTTTAGACGAAGCTTGTAAAGAACACGATATTGTTTATTATAAATTTCCCGACTTGAAGAATCGCAACAGGGCAGATCAGTTATTAGCGGAAAAAGCTTTTCAAATATTAGATCCGGTGAGGCTACTTTAGGAGAACGATTGGCTTGACTAGAAATAGCAGGCATTATGAAAACTAAGTCTAAGTTAGGTATAGGTATTCAAAAAAAAAGGAAAAGGAATAAAAAAGGCAAAGGAATAACATTGAAAAAACTAAAAAAAAACTTCCAAGAATATTTCAATCATTTCAATCAGCTTTACGATGGGCGAAAAGAAGGATATTAGGAAGGAAATACAAAAATGTACGAATAGCGGCTGAAGATGCTTTAGCATCTATTAAAAGGGGCGTTAAAGTAAAATAACCTACTAAAAGGATTATCCCAATTCCAAAATTCGATGGTTTATTACCGTTAATTCCATTATTTGCAGGACTCTGCATTAGAAGCACTAAGTGGGGAGCTGCAGGAATTGCTTCGTCAATAAATGCGGTTAAAAGTGCAAAAAATAAACTTGAAGAACATAAAATATATAATAAAGCTATGGAGCAAATGTCAATTGGTAAAGGTCTATTTTTACGACCTTATAAGCAAGGTTGTGGATTATATTTTTGAAACCATATGCATAAAACTGTTAAATATGCTACCTCGCAAACCACTTTCAAATTTTGTGTAAGTTACTTGGTCTTAATAAAAGCTAGTTATTATTTATTAGCAAAAATTAGTGAGGACAAAGTGTATACTACTCAGGCTCAGTGGTAATTAAGAAATTGTTTTATTATTAGTTGTTTTCTCCTGTAAATAGTACCCAGCAATATACATACCATTTGCAGACACACGGTACACATAATCCGCAAAACTAAAGGAGTAAATATATTTTTTTATGGTAGTGGCACACACACTAAAGGGAGATCCTATGGCGTTCGACGAGCGGTGTGTGCAAAGATGTTGATTGACACGGATCTTGAATAGTTGTAGGTTGTAATTAGGGGGAAACAGATGTCCTGAGAGTAAGTACCACAGTGATGCAGTGCGCCAGACAAAGGAGTCATTGTATAGCGATGTTCTAGGTGTACCAGTTCCCGCCGTCTGTCGTGACTGTCTGACAGGCGTTGCCAGGGGCGGTATGAGGCGGGCCAAGTCCTGGGAACATATGCCGTGAAAGTACCTGTAAAACAGGGACATCTCAGCCACATGTCTGCGGTGTTCCATACTATCCAGATTCCGGGTCAACTCCGGGTCGCCGACAAGACGCACAACTCTCTTCTAAAAATGGAATCCAGCAGCTTTAAGGTGTGCTTTGGTGCGTCACCCCAGACGTGTGAGCCATATTCTAAGCACGGTCTTATTTGCGCTTTGTGTTAAAATACTTACCGTTTTATTAAAATGTTTATTGGCAACCTTGCCTGAATATCGATTTGGTTATCGTATATATTCACCATCCCTAAAAGTTGACGTTGTTGACACACTGTGTGACGCCCGATGATGTCGTCGTTTTTGATGTTCGCGTTTCAAATAAGTTTTTATTCTGTTTTTTCTTTGTGAGATTTCCAATGAATATTTATTAAAATTTACTGCCCAGTACTTATTTCTTAACATGGGTTATGGGCCCAGATGTTGTGCAGGCAAGAGACATAAAGGAAAACAGAAAGTAAGGTTAGCTGAGGGGAGCGGGACAAAGTGAAGAAAAGGAAGTGGCTGTCGCACCGACCGATCGGACGTTTTTAGTTTGGTTTATGTATCCGAACAGAGTTGAGTGATAATTTTTTTTTAAATGAGTAGTTTTCAGTCCGAATGTGGTGAGAATAAATATGGAATTGTTCCTTTTAAAGGAAATAATTTCGACAACTGGAAATTCAGGTTAGCGGCTGTTTTAACAGCGATGGATGTCGACCAGTTGCAGAGTCAGCTATGGATGTTGCATGGATTAAAAAGGACAACAAAGCCCTAAATATTGTTGTTCAATGTGTGGCAGACTCTCACTTAGAGTACATAAAAGATCTGACGACTGCAAGAGGTATGATTATTAAATTCGAATCTGTATTTCCTAAAAAGGGATTATGCTCAAAGTTTTATTTACTGAAGGAATTAGTAAGCCTAAAGTATTATTATTATAACCCATATGAAGATTTGCAACTGCATTTGTAAAGGGGACCTGAATGTGATAAGTATTGTGTATAAAAAAGGGATTTCTATTACATTAAAATATGTGTATTGTGTGCCAGAGAAACCATACCATAGAAAAAATGGGTTTTAAAATTGTTTGTTGTTCAGGTTCTATTGCTATAATGAAAAATAAAAACGTTTATGCTGAGGGTAATTTGTATAAGATTTTGTTTAGAATTGCTGACAGTTCTGGAAGTAATGCATCGAGTAATGCTTATATAGAGAGGTATATCCATTTAAATTTTGAGTCATTATCTAGAATTAATAATTGCAATTTAGTTACTGGTATTGATTTTAAAAATAGTAAAGGCCATAGATTATGTGAAGTATGTGTAGTAGCAAAACAAAAATGCTTACCATATTACTCAAAAACAGTTCTTTCAAGCCGAGTTCTAGAATTAGTGCACACAGATGTGTGCGGGCCTATTACCCCTACTTCACATAATGGTAAGCAATATTTTGTAACTTTTGTGGATGATTATTCACGTTTGTAATAGGGTTTGTAAACGAGGTCCTTGACTGCTTTAAAAATTATGAGGCGAAGGTCGCTTCTTTGTTTTGTGACAAAAAGATTACAAAAGTGCAATGTGATAATCGAGGTGAATACACCTCAAGGTCATTTAAGGAATACTGTGGTCAAAAAGGTATTCAAATTATGTATGTCCCTCCTTATACCCCCAAATGAATGGTGTTGTCGAGCGCATGAACCAAACCTTGATGAAATAGGGCTATGAGTGCGCAGGCAGGTTTATTGAAAGAATTTTGGCACGAAGCAGTTTTGACTGCTGCGTACATCACGAATAGGACACAGTCATGTCATATTAAAGATAAAACTCCTTTCGAGTTGTGGTTGGGTAGGAAGTCTAATGTATGTAATATGTGTGTGTTTGGATGTGTATGTTATGCGAGAGTGCCTGATTCATTGCGTAGTAAATTGGATAACAAGGGTTTAAAGTGTAAATTTGTAGGGTATACGGAAAATGGTTACAGATTATGGAACAGGGAAGAAAATAGAATTATACATAGTAGAAATGTAGATTTTGATGAACAAAGGTTTTCAGACGAAATAGTGAGTATGAGAAGAAATGATGATGATGAAGAAAAGAAAAATAAAAGGAGACATACGAGGAAGTTAGAGATACTGAAGAAAATGAAGCGAAGCAGGAAATAAAGGATGAAGAACATATAGGACAAAGAAGTGACAGGCCAAAAAGAAACAAACAACTACCTGTTTATCTTAATGATTATGAAGTTAACCTTGGTTGTTTGGTTTTAATATGTGAGTATTCTGACGTCCCTAAGTCTTATTAAGAGGCTGTTCATAGTACCGATTGGAATATGTGGGAAAAGGCTGTAAATGATGAGTTAAATGCTCTACATGATAATGAGACATGGCAGCTGGTTGATTATCCCAAAAATGAAGCCATGATCAGCAATAGGTATGTATTCAGGACAAAAGAGGAAAATGGTAAGAAAAATTATAAGGCGCGTTTAATAGCGAGGGGATATGAACAAGAGAGTATAGTTTTTTCACAAATACATGCCACTGTTGCAAGGCTATCAACTTTCAGAATATTATTATCGGATTGTGTTAACCAAGACTTGTTTTTGCAGCAGTTAGATGTAAAGCACGCATTCTTGAATGGCGTGATAAATGATAAAGTTTACACGAAAATACCGGATGGAATGAATGTTACGAATGAGAGTGATGTGAATAAATAGATATGTTTGTTGAATAAATCAATATAAGGCTTAAAACATGCACCCAAAATTTGGAATGAGCGGTTCAATTCTTTCATGATTAGTATCGATTTTGTTCGATCAAAGTCTGATTACTGTTTGTTTACATTTTTTGATCAAGACATCAGATGCTATCTTCTACTCTATGTAGATGATAATTCGCTTGCTAGCAATAATTTAGATTTTTTGTCTTAAGTAAAAAGTAAACTATGTCAAACTTTTAAAATTAAGAACATGGGTGATATCAAGAACTTTTTAGGTATTCAAGTGAAAAGAGACTTTAAGACTAAACTTATATCTATTGACCAAAAGTGTCTTATTAAAAAAGCGGTTTAATATTGGGGACTGTAAAAAGGTTAAGACGCCTATTGAGAAAAACTTATCTTTTAACAGAAATTTAGATGAAGATCTTAAAGCCTCTTTGCCTTATAAAGAACTTTTAGGATCTTTGATGTATGTAATGATGGGCACTGGGCCTAATATTTGCTATTGTGTAAGCTACTTTTCTAGGTTTCAAGATTCTGCATCATACGAGCATTTTAAGTATCTACTAAGAGTAGAGACTTAAATTATATTTTCATTGTAGTAATGAGCAATTGGTTGGATACACAGACGCTTATTGGGCGAATGATTCTTTAGATAGAAAGTCAATAGTGGATTCTGCTTTAAACTGTTTGATAATCTCATTACCTGGTCTTCTAAGAAACAGAGTCTTGTTACTCTTTCGAGTACCGAATCGGAGTTTGTCACACTTTGTGAGGCAAGTTGTAAGCTTTTAAATATCAAAAATATTTTGAATGCTTTAAAAATATCTTACATTTTACTCATAGTTTTGTATGAGGACAACCAAAGTACTATTAAACTGTTGCAGAATTTTGAAAATAATAAGAGATGTAAACACATTGAAGTTAAACTTCATTTTGTGCTTGATCCTGTGTCAAAGAATATTATCGATGTAAGATATGTGAATACGAATGAGCAACTTGCTGACGTTTTCACAAAGAGCTTAGGCAATGAAGTTTTTGAACTTTTGAGAAGAAAAAACTTGGTTGAATCTGTTTAAACATTGTTCTATTCAGTCAAGTTTGAGGGACGGTGTTAAAATACTTACCTTTTTTATTAAATGTTTATTGGCAACCTTGCTTGAATGTCGATTTGGTTATCGTATATATTCGCCATCCCTAAAAGGTGACGTTGTTGACACACTGTGTGACGCCCGATGATGTCATCGTTTTTAATGTTCGCGTTTCAAACAAGTTTTTATTCTGTTTTTCCTTTGTGAGATTTCCAATAAATCTTTATTAAAATTTACTGCCCACTCTACTTATTTCTTAACACCTTGTAGAGCAAGAGCAACTGCTGCGCTGTTTTCAAGTTTTTGTTGCGAAATAGCGAACCAAGCATCTGGGAGGCTGATTTTGCGATGTTAGCAACGTGGTTATGCCAGGACATATTACTGCTGACCAAGACACCCAGCAGTCCGATTGACGAGGATGAAGGAATGGTCGATCCTGCCATAATGATGTTGGGGCCCGCCACGCCGTATTAGCCCTCTTGGTAAACGTGTCTGCTTTGGTCTTTGCTGCATTAAACTGGACCAAAGTTCTGTCGCCCCAAGTTTGAACTTTCTCCAGGTTTTGATTAATTGCTGTAATCTGCTCCTGTCTGCGGTGATAAATCTCAGGCGCTGGTAAAGGTTTTTCAGATCTAAATTGGGAGACAAGGGTACTGTCATCTGCAAAACTGTAAACAGGATTATTCGTTTCGGTCAGCAGGCCAATAATATAGATAAGGAACAGAGTTGGTGAAAGTATTGCGCCCTGCGGCACGCCCGCGATAATGGTGAATATGTCTGAGATGTGCCTATCCGCTGCAACGTGCAGAGATCGGTTCTTAAGGAAACTGGCAAGCCAGCTGCAGAGAGAGGCTGGCAGTCCGAAGGACGGCAGTTTGTTGAGCAGTCCATCATGCCAAACTCTGTCGAATGCCTTCGAAATATCCAACGCAATCGCTCGAAACTCTCCGTAGTTCTCAATTGCCCTACTCCATATATGAGTGACATAGGCCAATATATATCCTGCCGATCTCTATTTGCGAAAGCCGTATTGATTATCGCTGAATAATCTGTTGTTCTCGAGGTACTTGAGTAGTTGCTAATTGACTACACGTTCCATGACTCTGGAGATTATTGGAAGCACGAGAAAACCTCTTATAATAAAACAATTTGCTAATTAGCACTGGGTCTGAGTAGCAAAGTATTGAAAGAAATAAATAAATAAACCTGTTGTGTAAAAATTACTTACCAATGAGAATATTGCAAACGATATACTAATTAAAGCTATAGTTTTCCAGTTAATTAAGTAGCCCAATACGTAAGTGAGCAGAATGCCAAAACTAGCACACATGGGGCCCAAAGCTTGCAAGAAACCTCGAGTATTTGGGCTGGTAATTTCACTTACATAGGTGTAACTTGCAGTTGACATTCCTGAAAAGATATCAGAAATATGTAAAACCGTTTTAATTTACCAGGTGTCATCGAAAGTATATTTGACCGAATTAAGTCTCAATTCGGAGACATAAAATTCGAACCAGGACTCATAGTGGGGACTAATTTTGAATTCTAGAAACGATGATCAAAATTCATTAAGATACCCTATTTTTAAAATCATTCTAGGTCGTTAAAATTTCGCTTTAATATGTTTTGTGTTCAAAAGAAATCGTATTCGTTACGAATGCGCCTTGGCCGTGTTGATTCAGTTATAATTTTTTAAAAGCATTTATGGCATTAAAGTATTGGTTTATGAAGTAACATTTTCAAAATGATTTATTTTAAATAAGATAAATTCATTTATTTTCTATCTTTTATAAAGCCAGTAGCAAGCAAGTAAGACAAAAACTGCTTTCTTTATGTAATGATCTGAACAATGTAATGCAGGAGCCATAAAAGCTGAACTGTTCGAGACCTAACTTATAGAATGCAGAAATGCACCGAAATTAATTTTTTCATGCAAAGATGTTATTCATGAAGATGTTATGTCACAATACTTCACGTATCAGATCAGGCAAATGTATCACCGACTTTATGCTCAAGCATTATGTTCGCCATTTTTTAGACCAATAAGTAGGTGCATTTAAAGATCCTTTACACAAATAGTGCACTATGTAAAAATCGACCTCCCCTATTGATCGATCCATCTCGTATTACGATATGTCTGCGTGATGCAATCGATTTCTATCAAGAGCTCTCGTGGTGTAGTGGCTTATACAGTTGGGTTTCACCTGGACGGCCTAGGTTCGAACTCCGTTGCTATTTTTTATTATTTTTTTAAAGACTATGTTTCTAAACGGTGTTTTTTCTTGATTTTGGGTATGTCTTGGGTTAGTTTGGGTTAGCACCCGGTTAGTTTCCTTTTCTTGAGCCCCCGTAGCGAGCGAAGCGAGCGGAGGGCCATGCGGATCGACCAATAGGAAAGGCCGATTTTTATATAGTGCACTATTTGTGTAAAGGATCTTATAACGCTAAGTAGGTTGCTAAAACCCTCATTATTTCACGATGCCCCACTGTCTGGTTGGTCTGTTGAGTAGAGTCGTCTCGATCCTTAGGAAAGGTTTCCAATTTTTTGGGATGTTTAAGGTATTGTCTCGCTTATTGAGCTGCGCATTTTTTTGCTTTTCTTTTATTGTGTTGTCTTTCCAGATGGTAAAAAAGCCCTTCGTCTGCGCACTGCATAACTGTGGAACTTACTCCCAGGACATCTGTTTCCGCCTAATTACAACCTACAACTGTTTAAGTAAGAACCTTGTCAATCAACATCTTTGCACACACACCGCTAGTCGAGGCTTTAGTGTGTGTGCCACTGTCATAAAAAATCGCTTTGCTAATTTCCTTAATTACTGCCCTGATCGGTCCTAGAATATACCTTGATGGCCACCCTCTGGCTTTGACTTAAATATGTGTGAAATATGTTTGAGTTTATTTTGAAGTTGAACTTAATACCTAAAGCGGTATTTATGATTCTAAAACCACGTTCAATAAAAAAAAGTAGATGTCCGGCGCGTTTTCCAAAAGGTGTCCCATCTCTCCCTATTTTGACCCTATTCTGTATGAGCCTACATTTTCCTGATCATAAAATTAACATTTTGTGACTTAGGCTACTTCTGCATCCAAGCCATAAAATATGCAGACATATTTATAAGAACACCAGCCTGGAATTTATTAAACAACTTTCACGTTACAAAAAATCCTTTTACGTTTGAATATAAAAGCAGTTCATACATATGAACCAATTTTCTAGATATGCAAAAAACTTAACACGTTTTAATTAGCTAATGAGTATTTCTTACCTCCTGCTATGCCCGTAATAAGTCTTCCAGCATAAAGCCAATTAATATTCTGTCCTAATCCTAGCAAAATCCAACCAGCTACAAATGGTATACTACTAATTTGTATTGACCGTTTTCTACCCATCACTTCGGCTAATACTCCTGACAGAATACTCCCCGCTGGATTTGTTACAGCTCCCAAACTAGCTGAAATAATATATTCAAAATTAATATTAATAATAAAACTGCAAGATTTAATAATATATATTCAAACTTTCACCATATAAACTCCTGGCCAAATGAACATCATAGTGCTCAGGTTTATACAAAAGACCAATCAGGATGTTTTCTCAGCTATATTGTTATTTTTCGAACAATCAAAATATACTTACTTATTGCTAGAAAGCCAGAAAATAATGAATAAAAAACGCTATAACACAAACAGAAAATTCTTTTAAAATTGGACGATCTTATTTTGCATATGATATTTAGCCCATGATCTTAAAAACTTTTGAATATAGAAAATTTTTAACATAAAATATACACGACATGGTAATAATTTGCTGATTACTTGCATCAAATATAGGGAAATTATGGTTTGATTTCAAACCATGATATATCCACTAATAATTATTATCAATGAAATTTAATTAATTTTTCAGATAATTAGCAAGCTCTAATTAAATCTTGAGTCTTTATTAATACATTACTTTGATTAATTCACAGAAATAAAAATATCTCTTATTATTTTATTTTTAATAATAAGATGTTTATTGCTTACTATAAAAATAGAAATATACATATACAGATTTTTCAATAAATTGTTGTATGCATATAAAAGCGCTCATTTCAAATTTCAGATAAAGTTTCAAAGTTACAGCAAATACTATGCGTGACTTATTATAGAACTGAGTATGTATTCTTAATATAATATTTTATACATAATATATTTAGATTAAAACCAAGAAAAGAAAGGAAAAAAAGGGAAAATGGAAAAACAAATTCATCAAAAAGTACGAAACAAAGGCTTGCTGAAGATACTAAATATGAAGGGTGGAGGTAGACCCACTTTTCACAATCGGCACTGAAAATTAAGTATTTACTTGCCGATATTGTGACTTTTTGAGGTTATAGTGCAAACAATAAATAATAGCAGCATATGTTGCGTATGTCAGCCCTATATTTATCATTAACCACTAGATTAAATAAATAACTTCTCTTAGAGGACTGTGCATAATATTAAATTAAATACATAAGCCCGACAGTTCAAAAAAGGTGACCGAAAAAAAAATCATGTCAAAATAATAATTGTCCGCTCCGTCGGCGCGGCGTTGCTCGCATCTCGACCCCTTGGTTGCATGCCAAAAAGATGAATTATACCAGCTACAAAATTAAACATCACTAATGTTATTGTCTGTTTCCGTAAAGGGGTAGTCCGTGCATGGTCAGTTTGAGTAGTTGATTTAGGGTTTGGGAATTTGTAATTTTACGGTTATATTTCTTGCCGTGTTCTTGACTTATCATCTATTTATTTATTCATTTATTGTAATTGCTGCATTTTATTTTTTCACTGTATTGTTTTAATTTCTGCAATTTTATGTTAGAGACCGATCGTAGGGTAATTATCTTAGGTTAATTTTTACTTGCTCTTCACCTGTTTATTGATTTGACATATCAGCTTTTAAAATAACAAGATCTATCTGTCTCATCTTATCCGAGTTTAATCTGTGTCTGGGGTACTTGTCCACTGTACTCTACGAATGTTGTAGTTACATGTTCTCTTCCACATTAAGAAAATCCACCTGCGAGTGAGATGGCGTATTTTAATTATGTGGCAAATAGATTAGTTGTTTGTCATCCAACGACGTTTATTTCTAGTATTAGGAAGGCAGTCTATTTTCAGGGCGGATTTAAATTATTAGCTTAGTAAGGCATAAAACTCATAGCGACAGGAGAAAGTGGTCCTAGAAGGGTAGGTAAGTATCAGTTTAATAGGAAAAAAGCGTGTATCAAACTATATTAGAACGACTACAAACACAACGTAATTTTGGGTTCTAACCAATCATTTGCGCAAGCGCTATCAACAAATGGTATTAATTATAAATCTATGACGATCACAGCTACTCCTTTACTTCTGACATGCAAATGTATGCCCGGGTGCATATCCGTATCGAACGTACAGGATCGCCCCTTGTCATAAGGTGACTATAATATAAATGTTAGCTAGAATACCCCCGTTACGTTTTATATTCAATTATTTAAGCACTTCATGCCTAGCCCTCCGCTTGCTTCGCTCGCTCCGGGGCCCAACAAACAGAAACTAACCAAAAATAACCCAAAATATGAAAGGCCTGCACATTTACATTACAGTCGCGTTATAAAATTTGCGATCTCGTACGGATAAGCTACCCGGGTATGGGTTGTTTCAATTCATAAAAATCTATTACACGCAATAACTGGTTTAACCTAACAAGCTCATAGAGAGGAAACACATACGTTTGTAATTTAAGACCTTGAGTTTAATTTCAGCAATCCAAAGTATGATATCAATCAATGCAATATTATGATATACAAAGTACCAACACTACCAGTCAAATTAAATTTATTGTGGAATATACAACCCGTTAAGGATTTGATCAACAATATTTTTCAATTAGGCGTGATTACACATTAGAGTGTGTTGACGGAAGCTTTCTGGGCTTGTGCAAAGGAAAAAAAGACAGGGAAAACATAAGATTGTATGATGATTAAAACTGTATAACCCAAAAATAATTTATAATTACATTTCATTTAAACTTTCGTACTACCAGAGAATATTATAGTGTTACACAAATTTTCTTTGGTACTACGGTATAGGTAGGTACTATTGCATTTTTCGATAGAACAATAGATAGAAAACGAACATGTTCTATAATAGGGGAGACAGGGGCTAGTTGACGCACTTTTTTCATTTTTGAGACTGGAGACAAAGTTAAACAATTTAGACCTATGCTTGAAATTTTCCCGGGAAGCTTAAGAGTTTGTTTACCGATTGTGATTAAAAAAATTAATCCAAAACTTCCTATTTTGGGTACAAAAAAATGTTGAAAAAAAAGTGGTCAGGGTGCGTCAACCTACCCCATTCCGGGGTTTGTTGACGCAGTACCCAGGGTAAGTTGGCGCAATACCAAATAATGCTATAAATATATATATTTCCAAATTTTATAAACAAAAAATACTTAACAACTAAATACATGATGAATAATCCTTAATAAAGTATGAAAACCAGAAGTATAAACGTCAGAACAAAAATACTTAACTAAATACAGGATTAATAATCCTTGAAAAGATAACAGCAGTAGGGCTAAAATCGTCAAAACATTGGCATAAAGATGCTAAAAAAAGTGAAACATTAATTCTCATAAAATACTGAGTTACCCTTTTTGGTTTTTTGTTTATTGTTCCGCATAGTGCTAAAATTAGTTCAATAATAGTATTAACAAGTTAATTTACATAAGAGCCTATGCGTCAACTAGCCCCGACTGGAGTGCGTCAACTAACCCCAGGGTACAATTTTGGGCTTTTGTGCATATTGAACAAAAACTTTTCAATATATTGAAAATTTGATAAACGTATTTTATAGATGATTTGAGCGTTCTAATGCAAAAAAATATTTTGATATCTTTAAGAATAAAAGTTTTATGATAAAATCCCTTACGTACTAAATATTTACTTAGGAGAGCAAAAAAACGAATTTCTGTAACACACACTCTACGAATGATAGAGACGAGCTAGACGTTCACGAGAGCGCAACGATCTCGGCCAAAGAACATGTGGGGTTACAGTGTTGTCAGATGTTTTGGTTTGAAGAAAATTGGGGTGCGTCAACTTACCCGGTGCGCCAACTAGCCCCGGTCTCCTCTAGTATTATCTTACAAATCCTTGATTAATTTGATTTAAATGATACAGCAAAATACCTACCCTCATTATCTTACCAGCATACGTCACCTTGACCTATTTATTTTTTTCGAAACAAACGTAATGCATACAATAATTTACTTCCGAGATATTTGTTAATTAAGCGATTACAAATCAATTATCTAGCATAACGTTCGGAAGTAATAATTAGCAGTATTCGAATTCACAATAAATCGTTCTGTTTTTTACAAACAAGACAACAGTAATGTTGACATACAGTTATATCAAGCGTATTACAAATTCCAATTAAATCGTCGGTCTTATCGAATACTATCAAAACCTAGTTCCTCATTTCGTTAGTTGCACACACACTTACCTACTTAGTTTACTATTATTCACCTTCTATTCAAGAATTAGGTTCAATAGTTATTCAGATTTACGATTCTCGAATTTCTTTGGCCAATTGTTTTCGACATTGAAATATGAGTAATTTGAAAAGGAGTTATCTTGAAATCTTAGATGCGTGTTTTGGACCTTATTCCGTCAACGCTTCTTAGATTGATCAGCATGGCCCATAATCCGAACATAAACAATAAACACGGAGACCGATATCCCAACGAAAATACGATTTAGATTTTAGGAAAATGGCAATTTCGAGTGGGTAGTTTCATCTCGACCGAGATTTTGTTAAGAGCGGATATATCTTAAAACCTGAAATCATAAAAGGAGAATTTTTCAATACCTTAGTAACAGTGTTTTAATAAAAAACGAATAGTACTGGTAATAAAATATATCGGGAGTGATTGCTGTGTAATATTAGCCTTATCACTACACTACACGTTAAGACTTATTAGGTTAACTTGTAAACGTAGCTTTAGTCAGCTGTCACTTGTTAAATGTATGACATACGTTAGTTGTCATTGGTCTTGTCTAATTTTGACAAAGAATAAAGAAGAGAAAGGAAGGAGCTTGTGCGCCGTTTGACACTTAATACGTGCGACGAACTCCTGAGACATCGAGGAGGCTGCGGAGGAACCATAATATGACACACTCTGACGTTATGCTTTGGTCCTTCCTACGTTTTGATAATATTTCTTGTATTTAAAGCTATTTTTTGCGATTTACTTTGATTTGGACAATTGTTTGTTTGTTTAGTAATATTATTGTAGATAATGCGTTAGTTCATATAGTGTTTATATAGATATTTGGTGGTAAAAGTGTGTATTTTGGACCAAAGAAGCAAAGTAAACATGGTTACTTGTGCAGCTTGTGATCTTTCGAAAACTCCAACAAATTCAGAACTTGGAATAACATTTCATCGGTAAGTAGGTATTTTACCCCTTTTTTTTCTGTTTTTTTTTCCATTTAATAAAGCTATAATTTAATTGTTTAATTGTCAACAAATAGGTGACAGATTTAATCATGAGCGTACCCGTAAAAAATATAGCATTAAAAATCAATTTTTACAAGAATATTGGACAGTGCTAAAAGTAATACTTGTCTTTTATACTTGACATGTTAAAGTTTATTCTGCCAATAAAATGCTAAAATTAGTTATTTAAATATATTTGGGAATTTGAAATGCAAAAATAAGCCAAATATGGTTAGAGAATAGTGCGTTAGTTTTGAAGGGTGCTTCTTCAATAAATTAGGTAGTACATATTTTTTTTTGAATAAGAAGCACACTTCAAAACTACCCCACTATTATCTAACCATATTTTGCTTATTTTTGCATTTCAAATGCCCAAATATATTCAAATAACTAATTTTAGCAGTTTAATGGCAGTATAAACTTTAACAGTACTTATTACTTTTAGCACATGTTCTTGCAAAAATTGCAATATATTTTTATGCTATATTTTTTACGGGTACGCCCATAATTAGATATGTCACCTATTTGTTAACAATTAGACAATTTATAATTATTTTGCTTTATTAAATGATAAAAACCAGAAAAATAAGGGGGTAAAGTAGGTACCTACTTACCGATGAAATGTTATTCCAAGTTTTGAATTTGTTGGAGTTTTAGAAGGGCTACAAGCTGCACAACTAACCATGTTTACTTTGCTTCTTTAATCCAAAATACACACCTTTACCACTAAATATCTAATTAAACACTATATGACTTAACGCAACATCTACAATAATATTACTAAAGAAATAAACAATGTTCCAAATCAAAGTAAATCGCAAAAAATAGCTTTAAACACAAGAAATACCATCAAAACGTAGGAAGCACCCAAACATAACGTCATAATGAGTCATATAATATAATATGCTATCGTTGACTGATCTCAGCCAACGATACTATACTGTCATGCCTTATTTAAAACGAATCCAACTCCAAATTTGCAAAAATTCGTTTTCATTTTATTTACTCAGTCGTTTATGTACTAAAAAAGCATTACAGGAAAGAAAAATCCCCAAAAAAAATTGTAAATGACAACAATTTACAGACAATTTTACAAAATATCTTAGGGCCGACTAATTTATTAGATATTTTAGTGTTATTTTAAAGGCAAGCTATAGGATTTAACGGTTAACATTTTGAAAGTTATGTTTGATACTTTTCCATTTCAAATATGAAAATTAAACTTCTGTATGTAAATTTCAGGTGCCTAAACTTATATGTTTACATTTACATTTAGATACAAAAATTAACGAAAAAAAAAAAACAGAAAGTTGCGTTTCTTTTTCGGATAAGTGCTGCTTTTTTACATACCTCGTAACCATCATGTAATAATCATTTATGTAATTTAGAATAATTGTCAATGTCAATTGGTGATGTTATTTATTTAAAACTTTACTTTACCTATTAACCTAGAAAACAGGTATATTTTTCCAAAAAATTAATGGGAAAACATACATATTATAGGGAAAACAAAATTTTTTCACACACCACTTTTTCTCGGTACTTTCCCAAGATTTCTTTACATAGGTATTTAGCTAATAAAATAAGTTTACACATCTGAAATTTATCCTAAGAAATTTAATTTTTTTATTTCGAATATACCTAAAGTATCTAGCAAAGTTAAAACATTTATATGATCCGCAAAAAACGCACGTATTTTTATATACATGTTGGCAATATTTATAAATTATAACTTTTTTTGAGATCACTGTACAGGGTGTCTCCCCCCCTTTAACTTTGTTAATTTTTAAGCTACAAAAAAAATAAAAAAACAAAATTGTAGGGTTTTTAATATAGTTTTTGCACACGTGCAGGAAAAAACACAAAATTTTATAGTATACAGAGTAGATCAAAAAGAAACATTTTTTTAAATCTAGCCCCCATTTCTTATTCGATTTTTCGATTCTACGTAAAATTCTAAGGATTTTTAATGTAACACACTATATACCTATTCCTACTACTTTAGGAGTTATTGACAGTTGAAGTCGCTAGTTTGTTGGTGCTTTTATTTTTTTATGGCAACATCCACCTAAGAATATAACTTTCTGTTTAGCTTTTGAAGTCATTGAGGTATAAATATTGAGTTTCCTCAATTCGATCTCATTGCTTCGAGTAGTGCTTTTGTATCTTCTGTTTTAAAAATGATTAAAGAATTATTATTATAATTAAAAAATAGCGACTTCAACTGTCAATAACTCCTAAAGTATTAGGAATAGGCATATACATTAAAAATCCTTAGAATTTTACGTAGAATCGAAAAATCGAATAAAAAATGAGGGCTAGATTTAAAAAAATGTTTCTTTTTGCTCTACCCTGTATACTATACAATTTTTTGTTTTTTTCTTTACATGTGCAAAAACTACATTAAAAACCCTACAATTTTGTTGTTAATTTTTTTTTTGTAGCTTAAAATTAACAAAGTTAAAGAGGGGACATTATGCGTGAACACCCTGTACCAGTAAGTAATAAACAACGAAACTATATAAATACATAGTATAAGTATTTATTTTTTTGTTGTGCAATCGTTTTAGGAGCCGCCACAGGTAATCTGGGTCGCCATATGCAAGAACCATTCTGGTCTAATGTCAATATGTATTTTGCTCCTTCCTTCCTATTCTTTATTCATTGAATTTTGATAATAACAAAAATCATGTCCTAATTTGATTGAAATATAAATCTACATCTAAACTATCAATCTTCTTTATTTCACATTCAAAGTATGAATGTATTAGTTGCTACAGGGCAAAATGAATCTATCGTTGAGGTGAAGCTCTCGATTCTACGTAATATAATTGGGACAGAATCAGCAAGGATTAGGTCTACATTCGTCATACCAGAAAACGAGGTAAACAAATTTGAATTTGTAATTAAGCTGATTGAAAAATATGTAAACCCCCGTGTAAATGAATGTTTTGAAAGATTTTCATTTTACAAAAGGGTTCAAAAGGAAGGTGAAAGTTTTGACCACTTTCTGACTAGTTGTAGACACCTCGTTAAGAGCTGCAATTTCAATGAGGCGACAGGAACACAGTCTCATGAAGAGAGGGCGCTACGAGACAAAATTTTAATGGGGATAAGGGACCCCACAACAAGGGAAGCTTTGCTACGGGTGGATGACCTTACACTAGAAA
Source organism: Pissodes strobi (assembly GCA_016904865.1). Lineage (NCBI taxonomy): Eukaryota > Metazoa > Arthropoda > Insecta > Coleoptera > Curculionidae > Pissodes > Pissodes strobi. The sequence goes on along the minus strand of JAEQML010048641.1, from coordinate 25,265 downwards.
AGGCCATACACTTCTGCAGAACGAGTGAGCAGAGCAAACAGCAGAGCCTGATGTTCCAAGAGACTTCAGCTGAGGTCAATGCCCTACATAAGAAGTATGAGAGGAGTAATGGGGTCAAATATGGCAACAAATCGAAATGGGTCAAGGACAAGGAGAAGAACACTGAAGCAAAACAAGGGGACTTCAAATGTAGGCGATGCCAAAAGGTCCATGGTCCTCGTGAGTGTCCCGCCTATGGCAAGAAATGTAAGAAATGTGGTATGGAGAACCACTTTGGCATAGCCTGTAGAGTGAAGAATATCCGCAAGGTTGGAAAGGACAATGACTCCAGTGAAGAGGGAATGTTCGTTCGCCAGGTAACCAATAAATATACCAAGGGCGCTAACTTGGTAAGTGCATGTGATGAATTTTTATATATTGAAAATAAAAAATTTAAATGTTTTTGAAAGTGTAAACAAGCAATTTAAGGTTAGATCGACTAATTATGTTTTGAAAGGTTTTGAAGGGTCTGAGGCTAAAACAATAGGTATAAGTAATTTACATTGTAGATACAGACATCAAGATATTTATGAAGATTTTGTAATTGTAGAGAGGGCAAACCAGATTCTCTTAGGTGGGTAGGCATGTATTAGTTTAAATTTAATTAAAAGAATAAATATCATAAATTTAAATGTTCAAGATAATTCTGTTGAAAAAGAAAAACTTTTACAGGAAAATTCTGAAATTTTTAGTGGGTTTGGTAGGTTTCCTGGGAAACACCACATCACTATAAAAGAAAATTTTGAAGCAGTTAGTAGACCACCAACAAGAGTTCCTCTAGCTATTCGTGGTGCACTTAAGGACGAGTTAGATAGGTTGGTGACTAGAAAAGCTATAGTTAAGGTTGGAGAAATGTCTCCGTTAGCAAGTGTTAATAGAATAGTTTTAGTAGAAAAGTCCAATGGCAAGTTTCGACTTTGTTTAGACCCATCTGACTTAAATTCACAAATTATTAGGAAACCTAAAATTGGCTTAAACATTGAAGAGATATGTTCCAAATTGGTAGGGAAAAAAATATTTACAGTTTTTGACTTAGCTGAGGGTTATCATCACTTGGAACTCAATTAGGAATCCTCATGGAAGTGTTGTTTTGCCACACCATTTGGCGTATATAGGTTTATAATTTTACCCCATGGTCTGTCAAATTCCCAAGATCTTTTTCAGGAGGAAGTCGAAAAACATTTTTAAGATATACCAAATGTGTTTATTTGTCATGATGACATGATATGTTCAGGTATCAGTAAGGCCGAACATGATATAGCTGTTAGGGAAGTCATTAAGCATGCCTAGCAGGTTAACGCAAAGTTTAATAAAGACAAACTTCAATTTTGTAAAGATAGGGTTAAATTCATGGGACAAATATTTTCTGAGTATGGTATGGAGGTAGATGATGATCAAGTTGAATCTCTGAATAAATTATCTCCACCCACCAATAAGGTCGAACTTCAAAGAATTATAGGGTCATTTAACTATGTTAGGTGTTATGTCAAAAATATGTCTTAGTTGATGCACCCATTATGTGAGTTATTAAAATCAAATGTTGAATTCTCATGGTTGCCTAAAGATCAAGAAGTTTTTAATAAGTTAAAAAATGTTATAGGTCAGCCACCTGCGTTAGTTCCTTTTAATTGTGAAAAAAAAACTGTGTTACAGTGTGATGCATCAAAAAATGCTCTAGGTTGTTGCTTATTTCAACAATATGAAAATAATGTCTTGAAGTTAGTCGCTTGTGCATCTCGTACTATGAATGACTATGAGGTTAATTATAGTCAGACAGAAAAAGAAATGTTAGCAATATATTTTGGTTGTCAAAAGTATCATGATTTCATTTATAAATATAACATAGATGTTCAGTCAGATCACAAACCTATTGTGTCGATCATGAAAAAACCAATTTATAGTATAGGGTCAGTTCGGTTGCAAAGACTAAGTTTAAAACTTTTAAAATATTCTATAAACGTTTATTATGTTCCAGGCAAGAATGTGCAATTTGCAGACATGTTGTCTCGATCAAGTTTAAATGGCAATAATAAGCCGGATCCTGACATGTTTGAAATGGTACATTCTGTCACAAAACATTTGCCCATGAGTGATGCAAAGAAAAACGAATTTAAAGTTGAAACTAGTAAAGACCAAGCATTATCCAAAATATATGATTATTATTATAATGGTTGGCCTGAACAAAATGTATTACCCTCAACATGCACTCCATAATATCCATTAAAAGATACAATCTATGTTGAAGCACAGTGGCGTGCACACAATGAAAGCACAAATGCATTGCCTACCCTGATGTTTTGACATTTTTTATATTTTCCCATTTAAATTTAATCCCGATAATATAAATTATAATTTTACTAATAAGTATAATCCAAATTTAAAAAGCTTAACTTAAGCGCCAATTAAAATATTAATTATATTATAGAAAAACATCACAGTCTACCACTCATATTACGCTACCTATATTAAACGGAATAATATTCTCCGACGGCAATCCGCTAAAAAGCATTCTATAACAAACCGAAGGCATGCATTTATACCGTCAATACTGGATTTACTATGGAAGCGAAAAGCAGTGCTTGAAAAAAGACAGCCAAATGAAACGTTACATAAAAAGAAAAGAGACAAAGCATGCGAAGATGGTCCGGGCCGACGCGACGTAACGATAAGTGCTGTTGCCAAAATGTGCTCTCTTTAATGAATATTTTGATTTGATAGACATTCTTTTTTACCAAGGATCATATTGTTATTGGTTTTTTGCGCTTCAGTAATTGGTTTGAATGCGATTACCGGTCACATCATTACAGGGTTTGGATAAGAAAGCTTTATTATTTAATAATGTTTAAAATTACAGTACATGGGGCATCCCTAAATTTATTAATATTTCGATATCTGGGTATTAATAACGCCATGCATTTTTTTTTGCAAGAAACTGAAACCCGATACAACACCGGCATTGGCCAGCCATAAATAAGAATAATCTCAGGTTCCCTTTTCCATGTGCCATATTCTTGTGTGAGATTGGGATTTGACGCCCTGCGCTTTTAGTTATAGTTTTGAAAGTTTAGTTAGTTTAGTACCTATACAAGGAGTTGTTGTTTTCTTTGTGGGTTAGTTTTGTTGGTTAGAAAGAAAACCTCGATATTTTAATAAAAAAATCCATGACAATTATTAGTGACTCTGCAGGTGTCGTCATAAAATTAAAATGTATTGTTGGCTATGCTTACTCTTTGCTGAAGGAGAAAATTGTAGAGTAAACGTGGGTATATTGATTTAAATAATGTGTCAAATGTCTCAGAAAAACAAGGCCAGTCCACTAACCATTTACAACGCGTTTTCTTTGCATAGTTTTGGCGACACTCGAATCGAAAAGGCTTTATGCCTACATTTTTTGGAGCCTCAAAATGGTCGTTTTTGGGCGTGGCACCTGAAAAAAAATTCTACCTACGGCGGCGCCTCCAGCGGGCTTACTCCTTCTGTATCATTTTCTATTATGTTGCCTACCCTCTCCTAAATGGCACTGCACGCCACTGTTGAAGCAGGAATTCTTCTTATAGAACACAAAATAATTGTACCCAGGTCTCTTAGAGTTGAAATGATGAAATTACTTCATAAAGGGCATATTGGGATAAGTAAAACATAAATAAGGCTGGTAAAATGTTTTATTGGCCAAATTTATCCATAGACATAACAAATTTCAGAGAACCAATGTTGCCACACTCTACACCAAAACTTCGTTTTAATAAAATAGGTACAGATATTTTAGATTTTGGTAATCACAGCTACTTGCAGTGGCGTAGCTAGAAATGTGGGCGCCGGGGGGCAAGCCTATCCGCTGGCGCCTAAAACAAACCTATATTTTGTGTATATACGCAAATTAATCAAAAAATAATACATCATAATATTAAACGTATATTTTTGAAGTGAAACTTCTTAACGCGCGCCGGGAGTAAAATTTGAAGGTCGCGATCCCGACACAAGGCGGGTGAGCTGGCTGGGAACGGAAAACGGTCACGGACGTTTATTGTGATATCTTTGTTAGTTTACAAGATAAAAATACGGGATTTGCTCTATTACCTTGTCAAGACATAAGCGAAACTTTTATGAAGAATAGTTTTTTTTCATTAGGCCTTCCCTTTTTGTTAATTGAGTGATACCTATACCTAAAACAACTTCTTTTTAACCAAATCCGTTAAGATATGTATAAGGCTAGGGCGTTTAATTATTGTGATATCTTTGTTAGTTTACAAGATAAAAATATATGGTTTGCACTATTACCTTGTCAAGACATAAGCAAAACTTTTATGAAGAATAGTGTTTTTCATTTAGGCCTTCCCTTTTTGTTAATTGAGTGATATATTTAAAAAACTACTTTTTAACCAAATCCGTTAAGATATGTATAAGGCTAGGGCGTATAATTATTGTGATATCTTTGTTAGTTTACAAGATAAAAATATGGGGTTTGCTCTATTACCTTGTCAAGACATAAGCGAAACTTTTATGAAGAATAGCTTTTTTTCATTTAAGCCTTCTCTTTTTGTTAATTGAGTGATATATTTAAAAAAAAACAACTTTTTAGCCAAATTTGAGGCTAGGGCGGTTAAGTTTAAGAAGTTTCACTTCTGATATGTTCACATAGTGCACACGCTTTTTTTTATTTACAGGAATATGAATATAAAATATATAAACGGCAACCAACCAACAGGTACATACATATTTAAATATAGACGTAAACTAAACATCTGTAACCTTAATTAATTAATTGAACATTGAAGTCTTTCTTCGGTTTTAAATCGGCGTAAGTTGATCGATTATTTCATCAAAATTAATTTTTGGACAAATTTATTTTTTATGCTTAGTATTGCTAGGCTATTTAGACTTGTCTGGCTAATGGTACCTCCTAAATAAGAAATTCTAAAAAAACATACTTTTTACGACCGAAATTTTCGGAATTTTTGTCGCATGCCGCCGTACGCAGCGTTTTTATAAATTTGCATGTACCAAATGCCGCCGCGCCGGGATGCATATTTATACATCCTAACATACAACGGCACCAGGGTGCTGAAATCGGTTAAGTTTTGTAAGCGTTTTTAGCGCTAAAAAAGCTATCGCGCCATGTCTTCGCGATGCAATCAATTGCAGTTTTTTTCTTGATTTTGGGTACGTCTTGGGTTAGTTTGGGTTAGCACCTGGTTAGTTCCCTTTTCTTGAGTCGCCGTAGCGAGCGAAGCGAGCGGAGGGCCATGCGAAAAGTGAAATATTATATAACAGCGTGTTCCAGGTGCCCAAATCAGTGAGCTTTTGTAGCGCTTCAAACGCTTACAAAACCTAACCGATTTCAGCACCCTGGTGCCATTGTATGTGAGGATGTGTAAATATGCCGCCGGGATATTTCTTTTTATTCTACATAGAATAAATAATAAATACCTGACACAAAATGTATTGGTTGGGTAAAAAGTTTAATACATATTTTGGTCTTTGATCTTTGATTGTATTATAATTTAATTAATTTAAAAACTCAGTTAAGCTCATGAGCATTGTAAGCATTAGCATATTTATAAATTCGGAGCGGCGCCTAATTTCTCTTGGCGCCGTGGGGCCTTGCCCCCCCTGGCCCACCCGGTAGCTACGCCACTGGTTACTTGGTTATCATTGATTATTTTTCGCACTGGTTAGAAGTAATTATATTGAAGGATAAAACTTCTGAATCTGTTTTAAATGCTTTCCAAGATAGTTTTAATCGTTTTGGTTATCCTCAATTTTTTATTGCAGATAATCTCCCTTTTCTATCAAATCGTTGTTTAAAATACTGTAAAGAGAAAGATATTACAGTGAAAACTTGCTCTCCACACTACCATCAAAGTAATGGCATGGCGGGAAAAGCCGTTAGTATTAGTAAGCAAATTTTGAGGAAATGTCATGATGATGAAACAGATTTTAGGGAATGTGTGCTTGAATATAATAATTCTCCTATTATCAATTTAGATGCTTCTCCTGCTCAAATTTTGCAGAGTAGAAATTTAAAGACTCAAATTCCGGTTACTATGGAAAACTTGGAAGTTCAACAAACATTTATCAAAAGCTTCTTTCCCAAAAAGAAATTGTAAAGGCTAATTATGATAAGTTAGTTCGAAGAAACCCCCAAGAGTTTAAAAAAGGCGATAAGGTGGTGATTAAATGTAAAAATGATAGGATTTGGTCTAAGGCTGTTATAGTGGAGAAAGCTAGTGAACCCAGTACGTAAAGAAGGAAACTAACAATAAAACTGTTCGTCGTAACACTTCTCAAACTAAATTATCAGAAACAAAATCTGATTATAAATTCATTTCTGATTCAGAGCTATTTCCAGAAATCTTTAGTGCTAATGAGAACAATCAGCACATTGAAAATGTTCAACCTAATTTATTTTACAGCTCTCCCAGTAGTTCCTCTGGTTCAACAGCGCAGCGTCTCATTCCAATTACAATAGTTGTGACAGTGATTCTAATTCTTATGTTAACTCGAGTGATAACAATAGTAGGTCACACAGTGCTATAAGTGTCCCCAACCAGGACTGCTCTCCGGGTCCCAATAAACTTTGCACTAAGACTAGCTCCCGTTATGGTCGCACCATTAGACCGCCTCGCCATTTTGAAATGTATAAATTTAGTGACTCTGATAGTTCATCTTAAAGGGGAAGGTGTGTAATATTATGTATTGTGTAGTAGCCTTATCACTACAGTACACGTTAAGACTTATTAGGTTAACTTGTAAACGTAGATTTAGTCAGCTGTCACTTGTTAAATGTATGACATACGTTAGTTGTCATTGGTCTTGTCTAATTTTGATAATAACAAAAATCATGTCCTAATTTGACTGAAATATAAATCTACATCTAAACTATCAATCCTCTTTATTTCACATTCAAAGTATGAAATATATATAAATAAAACAATTGCAAACCTAGTGTTGTTGAACTTGAATGTAAATTTTCTGACATATAAGTTACTTACCTGGTGCCAAAACTTAGGAAGCAAAAACGAACTGTTATCGATATTAAATTCGTCGATCTATAGACAAAACACTCGGGCGAACCATTGACTCCAGATAAACACGTAAATAAGAGCACTGCTTATTTGTGGGTCAGGTTACACCGATCAGTTTGAGAATATTGAATAGGGACTTTTTAGGTGAAGAGCAGTTTGGTAGCTGACGGCTTTATAGATTGATGTTTTAAAAGATCGCTTGTATTTAATAAATTGGACAAGTCAGGGGCTTCTTAAATCTTCCAACACATTGCAATGCTATGATTTAAATCATGATTGTTTGTATTTAAGTAACATGATTGTTTGTATTTAAGTAACAAGTTGTTTGAAGAGGTTTAGAACAACGTAGGGGAAGAAATTAGCCATCCTGATTTACTGGATTGTAAGGTAGGTTTATTCCTTCCTAAGTTTATCTGCTCAGACTTTAATAAATCATAAAAGAAACTAGCACATATTTACAGGTCTATTTCCGAAGGCTCGAAAAAGGTGGGATCAGCAAGATGAATATCGCCAGGTATGACCATAATTTGAAAGGTACTTAAAGGTTGATGTGGCAATATGTCAGATATTTTTGCAATTATTAAAGCTGGCAACTTGAAATCATGCATATTAATGTTAGAAGCTATCGAAAGATTGAGACGTTTATTGATAAAGGTTGTTCCTTGATTAATTCCGCAGACAGGGATATTTATTTTATCAAAGGTCAGATTTAATTATTTCTAATAAAGTTTTAGATATGAAGTTGGACTGTGATCCACTGTCTAATAAAGCTTTGCACAGGATCGGGTTTTGGTGTTAGTACTATATCTCGACTAAGGCTGTAGATAACAAAATATATATATTAGAGGCTAGATTGGTGCACGAAAAGGTATAATTAGGCTTAGAAAAATCTTTATCTAACGCGGAATGATTTGAAATATTATTAGATGTTCTAAATGATTGGTTAATTAGTTGATTTGGTGACAATTGAGATGTGTTATGTGATCTTGGCGAAGGCACAGGAGTAGAGGAGAGTGGTCCACAGTGAGACAGTACAATTTCTGAGGCTCTGACAATCCCGCTTTATACGTCGCGCTATGCGCAAGTTTGTTTTAACACACCAGATCCACCAACGAGTTTTTGTTTCAGTTCAGTTTGTTTTTATCTGTAGGGCGGGCGGTGTTTATGCAAATTTTGACCGCAAAAGTAATTTTTCGAATAGCCGTTTTGATTGGTGTTTTTTGGGCGTGCTTTGAGTTACAATTTTAAGATTGGTGGTAAGTAAAGTTTAGCTATTTGTGTGTTCATTTACATTTCGACATCATTTTTATTTCGGGTTGATTACAAAATATTACATGATTTTTAAGGTGCTTGTGGGGAACAGTGAGACAACACTAGGTGGAGCACACCGAGACGTGTCTCGGTTATTTGCGAAGAAAAAATAGATGAAACAAATTCGTCTACCCAAATGTTCCAGAAGTTGCTAGTGTTTTGTCTGAAGACATCGTAATGATTTTGCCAGTTCCAACATTATTTGGCAAAACAAAAAGACAAAATTAATGCGTCCAATTTGAAGTTAATTTTGGTCAGCTAGATGTCCAATAAAGGGTTGTCTTACTGTGGACCACGTTAATTCTCACTGTAGACCACCATGGGGCACAGTGAGACTATATGCAATGTTAACAATAAATATTTATAGAGTTTTTGATTATTTTTTTTATGCTTTTTAGGAAAATAAAGGTTACTTTACATTATAAACATGTTTTCTTTAATAAACGTTTAACCTGTTTAAACAAAAACCTAGAGTAACAAAAAAACGTCTCACTGTGGACCAATCTCCCCTACTGATATTGCTGTCACTACCGTATTCATTGGTTTTAGTATGTACTTTGAATTTATATGACCAGGGCGTAAACAATTGTACATAGGTTTAAAACCGTTTCATTGTATCGGAAGTGTGTGGGTAAATCAATAAAATGTTTACACATATAAACAAAATGATTTTCATTGCAAAATGGACAAGGATTGTTATTATTGTGTACAAATGTGGCATGAGAATATTATGTTATTTGTGCAACCGAGTATCTATTATAGTAATCGAACCTGCTACTATAGGTTTTGAAATCAATTGATTGAAGCAAATGACAACCCTCAGTTAAAAAATTGACAAAGGTTTGTATTAAATGAGCTTGATATTTTTTTTTGAGAATATTTCCCATTCTCTAAATGTTAGTTGATTAAGCTTAGACGAAAGGAAATAAATTAGTAAAGTCAATTAGAAAAGAAACCTTTTCTCCTAAGTCCTCCAGCGAACGAAAATGCGTTTGAAAATTGTCTAAAAATTTGCGTAAAGTTTAGGTTAATTGGTTAATTATTGGCGAATTAAATATTGCTTTAATGTGCATATGAATTATGGCCCTTTCATTTTGATATCGCTCAATTAATATATTCCAAGCAATAAGATAATTATCATCAGTGGCGGTTAAAGAACTAATTATCTAAGGGGCATCTCCCTTAAGAGCAGAATAACGATAGTAAATTTTTGAATATTAGAAAATGACTGATTTTTATCAATTAGAGGTTTAAACGTATTTATAAAACTGTGTCCATGCGTCATGCCAGTGCCATAAAAAAACTAGAGTGTGGTTCTTGCCCAAAAGTATACATAGGACAAACAGGTAGATCTTTCAAAAGAAGAATTAAAGAAACAGAATCTAGTTTCCTAAAAATCAATAACAACTAGCATTACACTTTACATTTAAATTCAGAAAAACACACATTTTCCAAAGATTTGAAAATATTACGCATAGAAAACAAATCCAAAAAATTTTATTATTTGGAAAACATGGAGATTAATAAAAAGAAAGAGTAAGTTTATTATTGAATGAGCAATTAGACACTAATTATTCCCCATTGTTAAATTTATGTACATAATAACTTAATAAACATTGTTGTTATCGTTACTATCTTCCTTCCTTCATTAGTGATATATTAATAGCCTAAGTACCTGCCCATACTGTGTACCTAATATTACTTAGAATTTATATCCCTTTAAGTTTATGGTCTTCTTTCTGTTACCTACTTAGGATACTTTACCCTATTTTTGCGTATTTGTAGTTAGCCCGTTTGAAAAGGGCACCATGTGCCGAAACATATGTCACGGTTTATTAAAATAAATTGTGGAAATGTAAAACCTTTGTGTGTTTCCTTTAAAAATTTGCAATAAATTTCCATCAAGTATCACCTAAATCAGTCGATTTTGACTTAAAATCATTTAAAATTAAATACTTTTAAATATCATAGTTGGCAACTCAGCTAACTGACTTGCTCATCATCATCCTTAAATAATGCTCTACCTTCTGATGAGGAAGAACCTAAGAAAAGTACGACACCATATTATTTCAATAGGCATACAGGGTGTTACAAATTCGTTTCTTTTTATGGGTATCTCGAAAGCCGTAAGAGATACGAGGTCGGTTAAATTGGGGCAAAGTTGCGCAATTTAAGGGTGATTGACATGCCGTCGAGAAATTTAGAATATTCCGTCTACTTCCAGAGATATCCGTAAAAAACTGAAAATCATCTATTTTATTTTTATTTTTTCCTGTCTTTGTTTGAAAAGATGAAGTAAAATAAATGTCACATTATTATTGCCACTTTTCTCCTCTACAATCTGGCGGTATCAAATTTTAAATCTGACGTTTCGCTTTCGGACCTCCTTTATCAACTTATTTTTTTTTAATGCGGACCTGGGTTTTAATCTAATTTATAAAAAGCCTTTGGTCTCCCAAAACCAACGATGTATGACACTTGTCCGATAGTGGTATGAAATATTGTCATAAGTGAAATCGGGTCAGAAAAGATCGCCCCATCTCTGTCTAACAGATTATCTCTTATGGAAAAAATCTAGATTTGTTGATGTGTTGATTTTTTAGGAGACCTGGACGCTGGTTTTAGGAGACCAAGGGCTTTTTAAAAATTAGATAAAAATTCCAGGTCCGTATTTAAAAAAATGAAGTTGATGAAGGGGGCCCAAAAGCGAAACGTCGGATTTAAAATTTGATACCGCCAGCTTGTAGAGGAGAAAAAATGGCAATAATAATGTGACATTTATTTTACTTTATCTCTTCAAACAAAGGCCGGAAAAAATAAAAATAAAATAGATGAATTTCGTTTTTTACGGATATTTCCGGAAGTAGACAGAATTTTCTAAATTTTTCGAAGGCATGTGAATCACCCTTAAATTAGGCAACTTTGCCCCAATTTAACCGACCTCGTATCTCTTACGGATTTCGAGATACCCATACAAAGAACCGAATTTGTAGCACCTTGTGTATAGCTATTGCTCTTTCTTGAAATGTTCTAACCTTTAATGAACAACACGAGGTCAAAGAATATCATATGAGCTTTCCATTACTTCCTTAAATTAGCTTTATCTTCATCATCTGTACAATGGATTTTAATTATTTCATAACGATTATCAATATAGCTTTCGTCTTCTGGAAAAAATATGTGCTAGCTTTAAAGCTCCTAGAGCAGGGTAGAAAGTAGAACCATAAAATGTGTTTTGGCTAGGTAAAAATTCTACTTGTTGTCACAGAAAATATTGTACTGTTGCATATTCCAGGTAACCGTGCGTATATTATAAACCTTAAAAAGTCTTTCGTCTTCACCCACATAAAAGAAGAACGTTGGCCAAAATTATTTTAACCGATGAAAAACCTGCAGCAAAATATTAACGAAGTTCAGCTTACCTAAGTGCCACATATTTTATTGCCGGCATTTTGCATAGAAAAATCAAGTTTGCCATTAAAATCTAAAAGTATACCATCATTAAAAATTGCATAAAAAACTCATAAATGACAAGCAAACTTAAATTAATATATTTAACATGTGAGTCATAATCATATTGCGATGGGTTCCCCGTTACTTGAGTTCCCAACATATATATCCTATCTTATTCATCTGCAAAAACTCTTTTTGGACTTTTCTTTAGAATGTCGTACATGTTTTTCAACGTTTCCGCACAGCGAAAACGATCACTCTGTGCATTAAGTATATATCTTTTCAATGTAGACTCGTGCCTTCCTATTTTCGTCAATTTTGCCCTATCCCCCCAAAACGTCCGTAAAATACCTTGGAATCATTTTTGATATGAGGCTCAACTTTGGTAAGCACATCTTGCATGTGCAAGTTAAAAACAGGGAAGTATTGCACAAGTTGAAGCCTCTTATTAGAAATGGTTCCTGTCTCAGCCCTCAAAACAAACTGATCCTTTACAAGTCAATTATTCGGCCATATCTGACGTATGGGGCACCTATTTGGTGCTCTGTGGCCGACACGCATCTTAAGAAACTGCAAATCCTGCAAAACAAACATCTTAGGGCAGTATTCTCGGCAGACCGGTATAGCAGGATCCGGGACGCCTGGGCTGGGATCGATTATATCGACGAATATATCGACAGAATGGCGTGTAAGTTCTACACTACTGGAATACGGGGCTCGCCGAGAACTACCCATATTGCAGACTTAAGGTGCGATGCGGCCATTAGACCTAAGCATGGCCCCATACACCGCAGAACCACGATATACTTCCTGGAGCCGCGGCCACCGGAATAATTGACTCTCCTGTCTTCCCACATTTCCCAAAAACCACCCCTATCCACCCCTTTTGCGCTCCTCGGTGTTGTCGAGAAACCGACAAATATCAGGAGCGCAGAAGTTGCAGATTTTCAGCTCCGACACGGCTGCCCAAGGCAGGCCCCCTCCACCACACCAAAAGTGTGGTGGGCGGGGCTTGGTCAGGGACCTGGCCGATCTATAAAGGCTCACCTTTTTGACTGAAAGAAATCTGTATAAACGCTGCTTTCAAGTCGCCTCCATGCTCCCCTGTTCCGGCAGGCGAAGTATGGCATGACGAGCCGGGACTATGCCTAATACTATGTTACAATTTCTCACGTCACCGAAGCTAGAGCTTGCTACTAGCCTCCCATCTTTTACCATATGTGTATGAATGTTGTGTACGTCCTGTGTTTGTAGTGTGACCAAAGAATCGTGAAATGGGGTTTTTCCTATTGTTTTCCCCATGTAACTACCCCTCACTATCCCACCCCCTGGAAAACAAGCCATCAGTTCTATTGTCATCCGTGTTGTAATGTCTAACCGTAAAACATCTCAAAGGCACAGAGCCCAAGTATATCAGTTACGTTACTTGAAATAATGCCTAACTACAAGCTGAAACACAGCTTGGACATCACATCGGTCCACTTTTTATTTGAGTGAGCATGCCGGAGGGATGCTGAGACGCCTTTAGGGCGATCACTGCCTACAGGCGCGTGTTCATTATATGTAAAAATAAGCTGTGTATTGTAAATTAGGTGTATGTATCATTGTAATTACCGAAAATCCATAAGGCTAATATACCTATAAGGCCAGTGGTGTCATTTGTGGGATCACCATGTTACAAATTATCATCTTGGCTCAATAATATTTTGAGAGCAACATCGAATTTCAAAGCCAATTATTCGGTTAGAAACTCTGTCGATTTTGCTAAGAGTATTGTTGATATTCCGGTCCCAGATTCATCAAAATTAATATCTCTTGACGTTAAAAATTTGTTTCCAAGTATCCCTCCGAGTTATTGTCTAGTGCTGGTTAAAAATATTTTAAAGAATAAACTTCCTCCCTTCATCTTAGAACAAATTTTAGTATTACTCTCTTTGGTTTTAGATCAGAACTTTTTCCAATTTAATAACAAATTTTTCAGACAGAAAGTCGGGTTGGCTATGGGTTCTTGTCTGTCCCCTTTCTTGAGTGAGGTGTTTATGGATAACCTAGAACATAAATTTATGAACAGCCGCTTTAAGGATTTTATTGTGTTTTATAAACGGTACGTGGACGACATATGTATTCTCTGGAATGGTGGGGACGAGACTCTAAGAGAATTCCTTGATTTTGTAAACTCGCTCCATAATAAAATCGAATTCACTTTAGAAGAGGAGAGTAACAGGTCGCTACCATTTTTGGATTTACTTTTAAAGAGAACTGATGCTAAAATCACATTTGAAATTTTCAGGAAACCTTCAGCAACAGACAATATTATTCAATTTCACTCTAATTCTCCCATTTCCCATAAGTTCGCCGCTCTAAATTCTCTCTTTTATAGGCTTTTTAATATTCCCTTGTCTAGACACTCGTTTAATAAAGAACTTTTAATAATTAAACAGATAGCCCATAATAACTTGTTCCCTGCTAAAACTGTGGATAAGATTTATTTTAGGTTCCTCCATAGATACAAATTTTGTTTCAATATATTAAAAAATATTCCTGATACTGTTAGCAAACCCTACAGATGTTTTACTTATTTTGGTAAAATTTCAGAACATCTTGCTAAGCTCTTTTCGCCTTATATTTGTCCTTCCTTTAGGACGGTTAACACTTTAAAAAGTCACCTGGTTAAAGTTAAAGATCGGCTAGATCCCCTGACATCTTCTGGGGTTTATGAAATTAAGTGTCCTGATTGTCCGGCAATTTATGTTGGACAATCAGGCCGTAAAGTTGTTACTCGGTTTAACGAGCACAAGTATCAATTTAATAAACATAAAAATACAGATACTGACAGCACTAAGTCTGCGTTTGCTAATCATCTCTTAACGTCAAACCACTCGTTTCCACCTGAGGACAATGTGAGGGTTATCCACGCATGCGCAAAGGCAAAAACTAGACCTTTTGGAAACCCTAGAAATAGGAAGAGCCTTTAAAAGCCCTGACATCGCATGTGTGAACGACCGCTTTACATTTGAAAGTCATCTCATTTTTAATAATTTAAAAGACACCTAGCGGTGCGATATATAATATTTTTTCTACATCCTGTTATAGTTTACTTTTAGATGTCGCGCACTTCAAATTTTAGTACGATAGGTTGCGGATTCCTGTAAATTTGTTCTTTGGTATTTGTGTATATTTGAATGGCTTACTTGTAGATGTCACTCATAGTTCTAAGTTTTAAATTTTATATTTTTTTTTTAAATTTTATATTTGTTTGGTGTATAATCTCGGCAGTAGCCATTGTTATCGTGTCATTTGTTGTTGTTGTGAGGTGAAAGAACGCACGTTGGGTGAGCTATTTGGCTATTGTGTTTTAGGTTTTTTCTAATTTAATTATATTTTATAGGTCTGATGATGCCCCTAATAAGGCGAAACATGTAACCTGGGACAAATTATAATTATTTTGATACTGTAGATTTTGAGTTTGGTTTTTCCCTCTTATAATTTAATAAATGTTGTTGCTTGCTTGCCTCAAATAGTTTATACACGTGTTTACAAGCCAAACAAGCGACGAATTCGAAATTCTATTAAAATCACAAGGTACTCATTGCCACTGTCATCTACTCGAATGCGATATAAAACAGCGTAATGGTTCATAGGTGTGGTGTTCTCAATACTCCACGCAATCGCTTATGGTCGGCCGCATACATCAAATTTTGTAATTCGTATTCGGGCATCTCATTCAAAATCGGGTTGGATGTTCTAGTCGAACCCAGTAAACCAGTAACGACGGCTTATTTTATTTTTCTTCTGTTCCGAATTTACAAAATAAATTGCTTCCCAGTGTCGGGCTGGCCCAGTCCCGGCCGCGTATTGGCATTGTTTACTATACTGCAACGCATACATATCGTTGCAGCGCGGTAAAGAACGACCAAACACCACGCCGCCTTTATGCAGACAAAGCTTACTGCGTCTCAGCACCAACTCGCGTTCTGACGTGGTAAGTTTTGTGTTGCGGATGCCCCAGTGTTCTCGAGGCATTGTTTACTACGTTGCAGCGGCTACCACGCAAATTATACGTATACCTTACCCATTTGTGAGTTTTACAGCACTAGACTATAAAAATAACAATACCATATACTAACACAAAAACTAGTTTATTACCTATACCATATAAAAATAAAACAATACAAACTGTACCTACTTAACAGTCTGGTCATGCTACAGCTTTATTTATTTAAAAAAAAATCCATTATTGGACAATATAGGTGTAAATATACGAAAGTAGAATCTTAGTGTGCATTTCCATGCGATTTCGCATTAGGTCTATTAAGATCAATATTGTACTTTAGGGATCTTTGCCTTTTAGGATTAGTTGGTCTCTCTTGCTTGGATGGCCTACCAGCCTGAATGCGTTTTGCTCCACATGACAAACCACATCTTATTTTTCTGCGGCTAACTGATGTTGGCTGAACAGAAATATTCCTCTTTAGTGCGATATTTTTTGAAAAATGAACGAAGTTGAGTAAGTCAGAGGGCGTCATAATTTTCTTTAGCGTTTTATTGAATTTTTTCGTGGCATTAATCATATCAGCTGTTTTGCTATTAGACGCTATTTTACTAATGCGTTCAAAATGTTCTGATAGTTCTGTTACAGCTGCAGAATGTTCTTTCAATATGTTTGTTTTATTGGCATCATCAACAGTATTTATTATTTCGGTAGTACAATAATTATTATCCTGCGGTCCAACTTCGCTAACCTGTTCTGTATTAATTGATGGCAATTCGTTTCTTGTTTCCAGATCAGTTAACATATCATCATAAAACTCCGGAGACACGTTTTCTCCGAGAGCTAATTCGGCTAATTCTTTCCTGTCATCGCGGTTTATTTGCATGCAGTTCCTAAAAGTTATTCCAAACTCATTTTGTATAGCATACAGATGTTTACAGTATCTTCCACCCTGTCCATAAATGCAGTCGCAAAACGCAATATCTACATATGCCGTATAGAACATTTGATCATCGGTCTCCGAAGAAACCAAAAAATTATTTTCGTCGATTCTCTGAACAGAAACTTTGGCAGAATGCGACATTTTTCTATACAGTATTTCATTTTTAGAGTTCCGACAATTTGCAAATGATAGCAAATGTCTTTTTTGATAGGACTCGAAAACTTTGGCGATGAAATCGACTAAGGCACAGGCATTGAACGCTTTACACCTTTGAAGAACAATATCTTTGAAAATACGAATTGACGCTTCTACATAATTGTTCGTATTATTTCCTCGTGTTAACAAAGAACTTCTGTAAGCCAACGACAACTCCTCCCTCCGATCCCAATAATTAGCCATATGTGCTTGAATATTATCATATTGTTTAAAAATGGTATCATTTAAAATATTGTCGTAATTCTCGCGAGTCTCTTCAATGGTATTTGCATACAGAATTCTTCTAAATAATGACATACTATGTCTTCTATCATCTTTTAAAATACCGTGATGATTATCCCATAACCATCGCCACATAGCTTGGCAAACATGAAAAATGCATAAAAGTCTACGGGATTCAGGGAAAACATTCTTCAAGGCATTTCTTTCGGCACTGGAGTCATCAGTCATAAAGATTTTTGGGAAGCCAGAACCTCCAAAACTCTCCTCTGGTAAGTTGTCACGTAATAATTGAAACGCCGCTGTGTAATTTTCTTCCGATTGTTCAGTATGAAGGATACAGGCTTGAGGTACTGCGCCAACTTTAGTTGCTCCGAAAAAAAATGTAACACAGGAATTTGTTTGGTCGCATGAACCACTAGAGTCTACAAAAACGATCTCTTGACTAAATAAGTGGGTATGGGCTCTCATCATAATTGGTGTTAAAACAATGATAATTAATGGATTTTCATTAATAACTACTTTAATACCCAATTCAGCAAATAATTTCTGTTTTTTTCTTAAAGCAGTTATAGCATCTGAATGTTCACGACTGCCAAAGTGTTCCTCTCTAAAAAATACAATTACAATTGTATTAGGTACTAATGTAGGTAGTTATTTACAGGGGTATTCAATAGTGTTCATACTTATTATAATAATTCAATTTTTTATTTTATTTTCACTTAAAAAATAATCAAGACCAAACGTGAAGGGATTTTTTCATTGAGTTTAATGAATTCTTTTTTTAATAAACCCTTTTCACATTCTTTAAGCACCCTGTATATTTTTGATTTTATTTATTTTTCTGATTGCAATGATATGCGATAAGGTCATATATAATATGTTTATTCAAACCGTTTGCAAACTAGCCTACTTTGAAATTATCAAATTTGCATATTTCAGAGCTTTATAACATAACAATAATAATTATAACTCAAAGCGAGGACAAGAGGGATGATTTCAGAAATACGAAAATAGTATAAACTATTTCTCTGTTCTTTTTTTATACCACATAGATCTCTTTTTGGATGAAAAAGTGCACAATCAATAATTTTTTCCTTTCGATTCCTCGTTTTAACGGAACATTAACGTTGACATTAATCAATTGAAATGAATTTTTCATTGAGCAAAAATTGAAAGGAAACAGTTGACAATATTTTTAATATTCGGTGTTTAATTTAGCATTATTTGTCTCTATTCCATTCACTTTAGCTTTGAGATGATAGAAAGAATCGAAATAACCAAAATGAATGAAATGTATGAAAACACTGAAAACGGCTTAGACAAACATATGGCTATCGCATAAAAATATACAGGGGGCTACTTTAAAAAGACATCAGTTTGGTGTGTATTTCGGAAACGCACTGTACGAATAATTGATCTTCCAAGTCAAAGGAATAAAAAAATGCCCTACAAGTTTGGTCTTTACTATTTTTTTTCCAAAAATAAAGCTACTAATGAATATCAGTGGACTAAAAAACCCTTTACATTTTGCAGTTACAACAAGAATTACATACCTCCATTTACAGTACAAATGTTTCACTTGTCGTTCGGTGGGATTGATTTGCGCATTTGCAAGAACAACAGGAATTTCGTTTTCATCAGTTTCATTTTCTAATTTTATTTCGTGAAATCCTCTAGCTGCAGAGGGTGTCATACCGTCGTCAAAATACTTTAAAAATATTTCTTGAGTTTCAGGTGTCATACGTAAATAACTGTATGCCTCAACTACATTAATTTTATGGGAATGATGATACCTTATCTGTAAAAATATATGCGAAGTAAAATAAAACCGAAAACACCGCTTATTTCTTAATGTTTCTTTTAAAATAAAAAAACTACAATTTGTTTATTAAAATTTTGTATTTAAAATTGTAAACTTTTTCTGTATCACCTTATTATTTTGTTCTAATTATTGTAAAATAAAAAATAATGGTAAGTAGGTTCTTGCCAGCCCTTCATATTTTTATACATTCTTTAAGCACCCTGTAAATATTTATTTTTTATTAATCGTGCTTATTTTCAGAAACATAGTTTTTTTTATCAAAAAATACTTTTTTTTTAAATGGACTTTTTGGTCCCTTGTTAAACGTCTATTCGTGGAATACTATACCAAGTTGATATTATACCAGAGAGAAACCACGAAGAGACAGTTAAGTAACATTGAAAATATGCCATTCATGCCATCTCTTTTACTTAAATGCATTTCCGTATAGCTCACTCTTTATCTAGCATGACCAAAGGTGATTGTAGATGGAACTAAAGTCGAGTCGACACTGTTGCAAAAACAAATCATCTTTGCCTAACTCATGGAATTCTGAGTTAGAAGCAAAACAGCTGAATACTAGATGACAATGACAAGTATGACTATGACAGTTTTGCTTTTGAGTTTGGTGTTTTCTTATATTTTTTGTGTTAATTTAACAAATTTTTGCTTGAAAGAATCTAAAGATATACTTTTTCATTCATCTTGTGATTGAAACGTTAATTTGTGTAAGTAGTGGAGTGGATCAGTGGACTACTTAATAGGGGAAACACAAAATATCCCCCTTATGTTTTTTGGAGACGAAACAAACAGCATCATGGCTGCTGAGGCTGCTTGCATTGTTTGTGGATTAAGAGAAGATGAAGTTGAAAAAATGCACTATTTTCCTTCGTCCCTTATCTTGTAAAAGTCTGTGCATCATCAGACATATAATTTTGTATTTGCATAATGAACTGTGAGATTTGTTTGAATTTTTTTTAATGGTTATTGATTTTTAATTTTAAGTAAGTAAATATGGTAGGCATGTCTTGAATTCACTTATTATGGTTTGTATTACACTGACTATTAATTTCAACTGATTCATTTGTATTAATGAATATACTTTTATGAAATATGTATGCATTTCGATTAACATGCCTTGTCTACGATAGATTATTTCAATACTGTTTCGAACAACTTTTTCGTTTTAGGTTTTGTCAACTAAAATTTTGAAAATACATAAATTAATTCTGAGCATTTTTAAACTGCAATCTTCTTATATCAGCGACTTTGATGCTCTGTCCTTTTTGATGAGGTGGAGATTTTTAAAATTTTATTATGTATTTGTGTGAATATTTATTTAAAACATTTTTTGAACATCGCATAAACTCATCCTTTTTAAAATTGGTCATACGAATACATAATAGAATTAAAAGATCTTCACCGCATCAGAATGGCTAAAATATAACAATAAAGTAATCAAAGAAACATTCAAACCTCTCGCGCTTTTGCCGGCCCAAGCTAATCGCGCCCTCTACTTTCACCTTTGGTGAAGCTAGAGAGAGAGCATCGATCTTCCTATCCTCGTCTATTACTTCGTACCTTGTTTATCATTTAATTAAGTGTCTCTCCCCTTGTCTCTGATCCATTATTAGACAATATAGGTAGGTAATATTTTCAAACATAATGTTTTTATAGCTCTACACACAGTTAGTACTGCTCCGCATTCCGCAGACAATCTAATATTGCAGTAATCGGGATTTACTTACTTGTATATGCACATCCAGTTCTTCTTTTAATAAAGGATCGTTCCTTATTGTATGGCGGTTAATTTTTTTAAATATAATTGCGATAGTCGCGTCGCATCGTTTATCCCGTTGTCTGGTATCATCACGTTTCCTTTTTTTAACTTTGTCAAAACTATTGTGCTGACATTTGAAAACTTTTTTGAAATGATACTTTTGAATATTTGGATACGTATATCGTACAATCCGTTTGTAGATGTCTCCTGGCTGAATGATTGTACCCAATTTGCACACCAGCCATTGTAAAAG
The DNA here is from genome assembly GCA_016904865.1 of Pissodes strobi. Lineage (NCBI taxonomy): Eukaryota > Metazoa > Arthropoda > Insecta > Coleoptera > Curculionidae > Pissodes > Pissodes strobi. The sequence goes on along the minus strand of JAEQML010048641.1, from coordinate 4,231 downwards.
GATGCATCCTTCTTGTCGGAATAGCCACTCTTTGCTCTAATAATAGCAGTAAAATTACTTTCATTTTTAAACGCGTAATTGTTGACAACACCATATCCACTTAATTTTTGCAGTGATACCAAAATATTACTTTCGACGGACATTTTCTTTGCGACCTTTGCAACCTGAACATGTATTGTAACTCTTTACAAACCGACAATAGTGACAATTCGATTCAATCGATTCGTTAAGCGGGCGCGCGGCGGCGGCGTGAAATAGTGTTGCTCGATATACATCGATGCATCGGACATATCGATATTTTCAATTCGATACATCGACTTTACCCGATGCATCCAAAACTTTCAGTGTTTCTCAATGCATCGATGTATTTTTATCGATGTATCTAAACCTTTTTCATTGTAGATATGTAGATATATAGGTACTTATTCTTTCTGTATAAAAATTGGAAAATAATAGATCCGATGAAATATCAGTCTATTTGAAAAGTCCCGTGGGTAGATTGCAAGAAAACCCGCTAGAAATTTGAAATGACAAAGGTCCAATTTCCAAATTGATTCAAAGTTGCATACAAGTACCTTACCATGGTCGCAAAAAAAGATTTTATTTTTACAAAGTTTGGATACAGCATCCTGGTCTTAATAGACCTTATGTAAAATCGCATCGAAATGCACACTAGGATTCTACCTTCGTATATTTATACCTATATTGTCTAAAAATGGATTTTTATCTAAAATAAAAGAAAACTGTAGCATGACCAGACTGCTAAGTAGGTATATTTTGTATTTTTTGTGTTTTTATATGGTATAGGTAATAAACTAGTTTTGTGCTAGTACATGGTAATGTTATTTTTATAGTCTAGTGCTGTAAAACTCACAAATCGGTAAGGTGTACGTATAGTTTGCGTGGTAGCCGCTGCAACGTAGTAAACAATGCCTCGAGAACACGGTGGCATCCGCAACACAAAACTTACCACGTCAGAACGCGAGTCGGTGCTGAGACGCAGTAAGCTTTGTCTGCATAAAGGCGGCGTGGTGTTTGGTCATTCTTTACCGCGCTGCAACGATATGCATGCGTTGCAGCATAGTAAACAATGCCAATACGCGTCCCGGCCCACAACGCCCGTTGTGTTAGGAGAATGTGCATCATTCACGCTGCACTTTCTTTTAAAAGGATGACCATTCGGAAAGAGGGAATAGGAGAAAATAACCTGAAACGCATGAACAAAAATTGCAAGAAGATCGTAGAGGAAGATTTGGCTCACACAACATACAACGTTATTATTAAATTAATCTACATGCAGCTTTATACTGGTAAAAAATTTGTCGGATAGGCGAGATCAGAAGCAAAAAACCTATGAAATTATTTCACTAAATTTGTTGTGTCAGTTAAATATTTGTACTGGTTGGTTAATACCATACCTTTTCAGTATTTAACAGCGGCCTCTAGAAATCAAAGGATTTCTCTTTCAGCAAACTTTTCATATCATTGATAATAAAAAAGTATAAAGGAGATGTTTGATATTTTTAAAAACCATATCGCTGGTCCAAACTGAATCACTGTTCCACTGTCTACTTTTTGAGAGGTTCTTACTACCCAAGCGATAACAAAACGAAATATCCAATTTGTTTAGTTTAATTTTTAGTCTTACTTAGGATTTTCTGTACTCGAGTAGATATCATATTCTTTCTCTTGAATGACGTGAATAATGACACAGCAGCAGTTGTGTTTCATTTCCTGATTACTTATCTCAAATTGGGTACGGCGAATGTTATCATTCCTATTCTTATATAATAAAGAATAAAGTTTCTCAGAGATGCACCTAACGAACTTTCAATCAGTTTCAGCTGACCCCCATTTTCGGTGACATTTTTTGACGGCATAGCTTACTCCTCATGAAGTAGCTGAAATTTGAAGCCTGATACTTCTTTTATGCTTGAGGTGGGCTTACCACCCATTTTGCTAAAAAAATTGTATCACTGTACCAACAGAAACGAATACTCAGAAATTACTTTTTATACATTATTCTCTCAAAAATACCAAACATATATAAAAGTCAAGAGGGGACTGACTACCACCTACTCAGAACGCATCGACATCTGATTTACCTAGAGTCATCCGTAGGCAGCTATAAAAGTGATATTGATAGTTAAATAAATTGGAAGTATCCAGTGAATACGTATGATTATCTAAGTTTCGGTAAAAAGAAACAAATACTTCTTTTTGGGAGGATCCGGTTTTTTTTTAATTTCCGATTTTTTTTGTATTTTGAGCACGTGTCTTTTTTACATATACCGGTTAGGTTACACATATACCAGTAAATAATTGCAAGGCCAGTTATACACGCGATGTTATGTCAAATGATTAAAATTATAATAATTATTATTGACATTATTAATTATAATATTTTTCATATTCCATCTAATTATTTTCATTTTGGTTCTTACATCTACAATTATAATCTGTAATATATTGCCCTCAAAAAGGATAGTATAACTAGGTCAGGTGAGATATTTTTTCACTGAGATCATAACTGTACTAGATGCAAGGCCAAGCAAGCAATGCTGCAGATGAACTTTTATTTTATTACAAAGAAAACTAACAATGGTTTGAATGAATATTAAATCAATTACTATTCTTTGACGCATCTATCTTGATTATTGCTTTTTTAAACATTAGGGTTCAAAAATGGTTATCAGAAAACCCGACTACAGATAAAATAAAATAATTGTCTTAATATATATCGGTGTTTACATACAGTCTAAAAGTTTGATTTACTTAAGATTACAACAAAAATGAACTATTAGCTCTACTAAATTGAATTCTGATTCGTCTTTTTGTTTAAAAATATCTGAAAATAATTTATATTTATAAAAATCCAGTTAGGCTCTGATTTATTTAGGTACAAACAATTTACATATTTCAACTTTTAGATATTACCGCCAATAAACTAAAACTATATCAACTTGTTTGGATATCAAAATTTAAATAATTTACTAATTTGAATTTACGATCATAATTAGAAACCAATTTCATAATTTAACAAAAACCAATGATTCCTAATTTAAATCACCAGTCATAATAATTATTATAATGCCTACTGGACATTGTATGCCTGGATTACACTATTCAGGGTCAGAATAAGTAGTGATTCCCCACAAGAACATAATTTTGAGCACATCGCTTTGTGTCCAAGCAAACAAGTTCAGGAATGGTGCCTCTATGAGGAACTTGATAAATATGGTTTAGAAGTCCCCTTAATATAAATATTAAAACAGTTTTATACAATTTTAATGTCCAAATAATACTTCTCATAAGCAGATTCTTAAAAGTAGATAACATAAAGTTGTAAGTTTTTGGTTAAGCGACCAAAATCATCACCTTGCATTGTGAAACTAGACATTAACAGTAGAAAATTGAAAAAGTACAAACATGATTTTAGATTTTCGGCTTTGTTTTAAGCTTCAAGTTCCCTTAAGCGTTCAGAAGAACGTACGTACTCCGCATTAAAATCATTATAGCCTCATTGATTGACATTATCCTAATAAAAAGACCTTATTGATCACGTTTGCATAGTCATGACTTACATAGAACAAAAATAGTAGTATTTGAATATATATTTAGTAGTAGAAGTCCAAGCTTAAAGAACTTTTATGGTTGAATATACGCAATAGGCGTAAATAACAAACAGGTGTTTGTATTATAAAATAATTCAACTTAAATTTCCACCATTATATAACAAAATCACATTTCGCATGGATGCCCACTTCCTGAATGTGGTTATAACGGGAGTTTTTCATTTAACTCGCATTATGTATAATTACATTATCCGTGGATTAAGTAGAGTGCACTACTATTGTTGAATTTTAAAGCATAAATAAAATAGTATATTATGCAATGAGCCTTTAATGATAGCTATTAAGACAGGAGTTAAGAATTAGGACACGAACCGTAGCGTAGGCGAGTATTATAATGAATGCCAGTGTCTTAATGACCATTAAATATGAATTGCAGTCCTAATAATGAAAAATAAGTAGTTTAATTTCCAAAATTCAATAACTACGTTGGGGTTTGGAACCTTCGGCAACATGCACTAAAAACAGAGTTTCATCCACAATACCGAAACAGAATTTTTGCACTCGACGCGCGTTTCGCTAACCATGTTAGCATCATCAGGAGATGATTAAAACAAACAGTTTTAATCATCTCCTGATGATGCTAACATGGTTAGCGA
>MU189307.1:31383-53106 GCA_016904865.1 Pissodes strobi | reverse complement strand
TTATTTTCTTCAAACGTCAGTAAATCCATCATTAATCGACTGTGTAGGCGGCAGTGAAGTTTCGCTTTTCGTCCGCCGGAGCTTTACTTTTCACTTTTCCGCCGGCGGAGGTAAAAGTGTTGTCATATCAACATAGATACAATACAAACAAACATCAAAATAAGCGTCAACAACTCAAAGAGTTATTAAACTAAAATTTGTATTTATCACTCAATTTGTGACTGCATTTCTAAAAATCACTAATTTAGGAACAAATTGGTTATTATTTAATCGAACTTACTCAATAACTGCTTATCAATACGGAATTAAAACGCAATCGAAAACGCAATTTTAAAAAAATAATTATTGTTGACAGTGTCCACTGACAGCTTTATATGACATTATTATAGCAACAAACTGAGCCTATTCACCGACACCGCACCGGTCTAAGCCGCCTTGCGAACCAACTTATCTTTAATAATAATTATTATTACTATTAAAAAGCGACGTTTTTGCATTAATTTGTCGACATTTGAAGAAAAAACAGCATATTTTATTTGGAGGAAAAGTTACTTTTCATGGCTTGCTCTCTATTACCAGCCTCACTCCGTTCGGCTGTTAAACACGAGCGCGCCATGAAAAGTATTACTTTTCCTCCATATAAAATAATATACTATTTTTTTATGATGGCGTCTCCGATTGCGTTTTAATTCCGTATTGATAAGCAGTTATTGAGTAAATTCGATTAAATAATAACCAATTTGTTCCTAAATTAGTGATTTTTAGAAATGCAGTCACAAATTGAGTGATAAATACAAATTGTAGTTTAATAAATCTTGAGTTGTTGACGCTTATTTTGTTGTCTGTTTGTATTGTATCTATGTTGCTATGACAACACTTTTACCTCCGCCGGCGGAAAAGTGAAAAGTAAAGCTCCGGCGGAGGAAAAACGAAACTTCACGGCCGCCTACAGAGTCGAGTAATGACGGATTTGCTGACGTTTGAAGAAAAAATATATTTTGGCACTGTGAAACTAACCCAAAGTTGATTCGACGAATAAACCCAAACTAACTAAATTTATTAAAATTGATTATAAGGTATCGGAACCGGTTGAAATAACTAAAATAAGTTGAGACTAAATGAATTAACCAAATCCATTAAAATTGATTATAACGTATCAGAACTGATTCAAATGATTAAAATAAGTTGAAACAAAGTGAAACTAATCAAAAGTTGAATCGACGATTAACCCAAACTAACCAAATCTATTAAAATTGATTATAACGGATCGGAACCGCTTTAAATGACTAAAATAAGTTGAGAATAAGTGAAAGTAAGCGAAAGTTGAATCGACGTCTAACCCAAACTAACCACATCTATTAGAATTGATAATGCCGTCGGTATTGTAACCATTTCCAATGGCTAAAATAAGTTGAGAATAAGTGAAACAAACCGAAAGTTAATTGAACACTAACCCAAACTAACCAAATCTATTAAAACTGATTACAACGTATCGGAACTGCTTCAAATGGCTAAAATAAGTTGAGAATAAGTGAAGCTAACCGAAAATTGATTGGACTACTAACCCAAACTAACCAAATCTATTAAAATTGAATATAACCTAACGGAACCGGTTCAAATGATTAAAATAAGTTGAGACTATGTGAAACTAACCGAAAGTTCAATCGACGACTAACCCAAACTAACCAAATGTAATAAAATCATTATAACGTATCGGAACCGCTTTATATGACTCTCATAAGTTGAAATTAACTGACACCAACCGACAGTTGAATCGACGACTAACCCAAACTATCCAAATCTATTAAAATTGATTATAATGTATCGAAATCGATTCAGATGACTAAAATAAGTTGAAGCTAAGTGAAACTAACCGAACGTTGATTGGACGACTAACCCAAACTAACCTAAGTTAACCAAATCCATTAAAATTGATTATAACGTATCAGAACCGTTTCAAATGATTAAAATAAGTTGAGACAAAGTGAAACTAATCAAAAGTTGAATCGACGATTAACCCAAACTAACCAAATCTATTGAAATTGATTATAACGTATCGGAACCGCTTTAAATGACTAAAATAAGTTGAGAATAAGTTAAAGTAAGCGAAAGTTGAATCGACGACTAACCCAAACTAACCACATCTATTAGAGTTGATAATGACGTCGGTATTGTAACCATTTCAAATGGCTAAAATAAGTTGAGAATAAGTGAAACTAACCTAAAGTTAATTGAATACTAACCCAAACTAACCAAATCTATTAAAATTGATTATTACGTATCGGAACTGCTTCAAATGGCTAAAATAAGTTGAGAATAAGTGAAGCTAATCGAAAGTTGATTGGACTACTAACCCAAACTAACCAAATCTATTAAAATTGAATATAACCTAACGGAACCGGTTCAAATGATTAAAATAAGTTGAGACTATGTGAAAGTAACCGAAAGTTCAATCGACGACTAACCCAAACTAACCAAATGTAATAAAATCATTATAACGTATCGGAACCGCTTTATATGACTAGCATAAGTTATAAATAACTGACACCAACCGACAGTTGAATCGACGACTAACCCAAACTCTCCAAATCTATTAAAATTGATTATAATGTATCGAAATCGATGATTAGAATAAGTTCAAACTAAGTGAAACTAACCGAATCTATTAAAATTGATTATATAGTCTCAGAAGCGGTACAAATGATTAAAATAAGATCAGACTAAGTGAAACAAACATAAAGTTGAATAGACGACTATCTTAAACTAGCCAAATCTATTAAAATTGATCATAACGTATCGGAACTGGTTCAAATGAATAAAATAAGTTAAGACTAAGTGAAACTAGAGTTGAATCGACGACTAATTCTAAAGTAATCAAATCTATTAAAATTGATTATAACGTATCGGAACAAGTTCAAATGACTAAAATAAATTGAAAGTATGTGAAGCTAATCGAAAGTTGATTGGACGACTAGCCCAAACTAACCAAATCTATTAGGATTTATTATAAAGTATCGGAACCGCTTTAAATAAGTAAAATAAGGTGAGAATAAGTGAAACTCACCGAAAGATGAATCAACAACCCAAGCTAACCAAACCTATTAAAATTGATTGTAACGTATCCGAACTGGTTCAAGTGACTAAAATAAGTTGAAACTACGTGAAGTTTATCACAAGTTGATTGGATGACTAATCCAAAGTAACCAAATCTATTAAAATTGTTTATAACGTATCGAAACCGGTTCAAATATCTAAAATAAGTTAAGGCTAAGAAAAACTAACTGAAAGTTGATTTGGTGACTAACCGAACTAATAACATCTATTAAAATTGATTATAACGTCTTAGAACCGGTTCAAATGATTGAAGTATGCTGAGACTAAGTGAAACTAACCGAAAGTTGAATCGACGATTAACCCGAACTAACCAACCTAATCCGGTTAGTCGTTTAATCAACTTTTGGTTAGTTTCACTTAGTTTCAACCTATTTTAGTCATTAGAACCGGTTCAGATACTTGATAATCAATTTTAGTAGATTTAGTTACTTTGGTCTAGTCGTCGATTCAACTTTCGGATAGTTTCACTTTTTGTCAACTTATTTCAATCATTTAAAGCGGTTCCAATATGTTATAATCAATATTAATAGCTTTGGTTAGTTTGAGTTAGTCGTCGATCCAACTCTCGGTTAGTTTCACTTATTCTCAAGTTATTTAAGTCATTTAATGCGGTTACGATACATTATAATCAATTTTAATAGATTTGGTTAGTTTAGGTTAGTCCTCGATTCAACTTTCGGTTTGTTTCACTTAGTCTTAACTCTTTCAATCAGTTGAACCGAGTCCGATGCGTCATAATCAATTTTAATAGATTTGGTTAGTTTGGGTTTGTTGTCGATTCAAATTTCGGTTAGTGTCACTTAGTCTCAACTTATTTTAGTCATTTGAACCGGTTACCATACGTTATAATAAATTTTAATAGATTTGGTTAGTTCTCGTTAATCGTCGAATCAAGTTTCGGCTAGTTTCACTTAGTTTTAACTTATACCTTAGTCATTTGAACCGGTTCCAACACGTTATAATCAGTTTTAATAGATTTGGTTAGTTTGGGCTAGTGGTCGAACCAACTTTCCGTTAGTTCACTTATTCTTAACTTATTTTAGTCATTTAAAGCGGTTCCGATACATTATAATCAATTTTAATAGATTTTTTTAGTTTAAGTTAGTTTTCCAATAATCTTTCGGTTAGTTTCACTTAGTCTTAAATTCTTTTAGTCATCCGATACGTTATAATAAATTTTGATAGATTTGGTTAGTTTGGGTTAGTAGTTCAATCAACTCTCGGTTAGCTACACTTATTCTCAACTTATTTTAGTCATTTCAAGCTTTTCAAAATACATTAAAATCAATTTTAATAGATTTGGTTAGTTTGGGTTATTCGTCAACAACTTTCGGTTAGTTTCATTTAGTCTCAACTTATTTTAATTATTTGAATCTGTTCCGATACGCTATAATCAATTTTAATAGATTTGATTAGTTTGGGTTAGTCCTCCAATCAACTTTCGGTTAGTTTCAGTTAGTATCAACTTATTTTAGTAATTTGAACCCGTTACGATACGTTATAATCAATTTTAATAGATTTTGTTAGTTTTGGTTAATCGTCGAATCAAGTTTTGATTAGTTTCACTTAGTCTCAGGTTATTGTAGTCATTTGAACCGGTGCTGGTGCCGATACGGTACAATCAATTTTGATAGATTTGGTTAGTTATGGTTAGCCGTCCAATCAACGATACAAAAATGCCGTAACGCGAGACGAAAACATAAACCATGTCATAACGTGGCCTTGAAAAATCACTTTCATGAAACCAAAGAAGTGTAGTAAAAATGAGATTCCGAAGTATTATATTATTAAATATTTTTAAATAAATTTTAGGTAATCCACTATTATTGCTATGTTTGAAACGATCAAAGCTACAAAGTTGATTAAATTAGAAAGGTGCCATTATTGATGCCTTTTCAAGATCGATTTGCAATGTTGTTAAATTCTTGTTAAATTCTGAGATAGCAACAGTGGTATCACCTAAAAATGACACCCCGTATAGCAAATTTTTTTTTTCAATTTCCTTCTATGAAAATATTTTTACAACTTTGCTCAGTTTCACTTGATTTTTCACCCAGCCGGCATTCAGTAGGTCTTTCGGTACGAATCCATACAATGTCCTGAATACATCTCTGACTAGAGATAGCCACGCGAATCAATCGGACACTTACGCAGCGCATCGGTCATCTCCAGTTGTCACTTGATATAAAAGAATGTGGCTGAATTACATCCAAGGATTTACCGCTGAGTGAACTTACTAGTTTACATATACTTTGATGGTGACACTTGTCCGCACAGGCCCGCATTACTTCAGGCAAAACTTTAGATAAGTATTACATTTGAAATTAACCTAAATAGATAGTTTAAATTATGTCTTTAGTCATAGTGTGATTATTTCGTATTTCATTTGAAAATGTCTTTGTTATCGTAATTATTTAGAAATGTGGCGTCCCTGGAGTTCTAGTGAGATTTGTGAAAGTGAAACTATTCAAAAAGTGCTATCAACAGATGCTAAAGAAATTAGTAAGAACGTGTTTCTAACCTTAATAGAGCGCTGCAATTTGTGACTTAAAAAAGGTATAGAGGAAACAGCTTTACTTAAAAGGAAACTTTTTCCACAGTGTGGAAAATTACGCAAAAGCTCATTTTAGAATGCAAAAAAGAAGTGATGCTGGAGTTGTCAGGATGTCAGGAAGTTAGAGCGTGGTGACAAGGACATTATACGGCGAAGAATTTATAAAATGTATGAAAACCAATATGTTCCAACTCTAGACAATTTAATGAAAATACTTGAAATAGATGAAATCGAAATTCAGTGCTCAAGTACGACTTGATATACCTGTTTTACAGATATTTTCACGGTAGATGTTCCCAGGATATGACCCGCGTCATTCCGCCCCCAGCAACGCCTGTCAGACAGTTGCGACAGACAGACGGCAAGAGCTCACCCGTTCGTTGCATAACTGGAAACACCTAAAACCCCGCTTTACAAGGACTCCTTTGTCTGGCGCACTACATTACTGTGGAACTCATTTCTAGGGCATCTGTTTCCCCATAGTTAGAACCTACAACTATTCAAGAATACACACCGCTCGTCGAGTGACCTAGGATCTCCCTTTAGTGTGTGTGCCACTACCATAAAAAACATCTAAGGAATGGGACTTTAATTCAAAAAGATTAATAAAAGGTAAATCCTAATGAAATCCAGGAGTCTTCAAGAATGGTGGGGGAAAAATTTGAGAGAAATCAGAGACTACAGAACACAAAAAAGATCATTAATTTATTTAGATCAAGCGTGGTTTGATATCCATGACATCCCAATCAGTGGATGGGACGATTCTAGAGGTAAGTGTCTGACACGTGACACGCGCGGCGTCAAACAGCGGTAAAAGAATAACAGATTTACATGCTGGATCTGAACAAAAGCTGTCTCTTTCAACCGAAAACATTTTAGAGACTCTTGTGTTGACTTTCATGATGGCACAACAGCGGAGCTATTTGAAGATTGGTTTAGAACTAAATTATTTCCTAATATTCCGCCAAGTCGTGATATTGTTATGGATAACGATAGTAGACAATTAAACAAAGCACCGTGTTGAAACGATCCAAAAGCCAACGATACGATAATGATATAGATTTTCATGAAAACTATACATTATAAAAGAGTTATTGCAAGTGCTTAATAGTTTGTCTGTTAGAAATAATATTATTGCGATGAACTTGCGGAAAGTCTGGGTCTGGGTAACACAGTATTGCAGTTACCACCTTACCACGTATATCCCACCCCATTGAGCAAATATGGCATTTACTTAAAGCAGGACTTTGTCGTAATAATTTTTCAGCTACACTTAATTCCAGTGCATTAACTTTAATAGATAGTGAAGCAAAAAAAATTATCTCAAATTAACTGGAAAAGTTTTGTAAAACATGTAAAGGACATAGAAAAAAAGCTATGTCTATCTTAAAAATGCAACAGAGAAATTAGTTGTTAATCTAGAAGACAGTAGCGGTAGTGATACAGATTTAGTCCAGTAAGAGAGAACTTGGTGTTAACTAAATATTTATACCTATGTTATATTATAATACCTATGTTACATTATTACCATGTTATATTTAATTTTCTATAAAAATCAACTCTAGCCTGTTAACTTATTTCATAGGAACATAACAAAATTAAAATTATAATAATTAAAAGTAAGCACTACTCCGGACCTGAACGGATTTCTGTTTGTGATTATAAACCTTACAGCTTTGGCTGAAGGGTTTTATTGAAGATTCATTGTTATGAGTTATTGGGTGATTTTAGTCAATTTTGCAGATATTGTCTCGACTAAAGTATATTTTTCCGCACAATACTATTATTTTTTCGAAATCAGTTAGTCGTAGACCAATACCATTTTTCTTCTTATTTTGTTCAATAGATTTAATTTAGATAATTATATTATTCTAACACTAAACGCTTCCTAATTACTTAAAAATTAAAGTTTGATGTATCAAATAATCAAAATATTTTTAGAAATATGCACTAGTGCCTTACATCATGTAAAAAGAATTCACGTGACTTGCGAAGTTTCATGCATCCCGTCTGTTTATCATGTATTCGTATTTAATTATCCCCTCGATGATGATCTCTTAATATACAATAGCATTTTGAAACCCGAATTACATCTTATTATATGGCATGAGAATTTCTAAATGCTCAAACAGCCGTAGATTACATATTTCACTATTTTGTATTGCAATAACGCATGCCTAACGTAAATAAAGTTTTAGCATATCTATCTCTGTAAAATTATTAGAATATATTTTGCTGCTAATATTTCAAAAATACAAATTTTTCTATTTTGGTAGATGTAGTAACTGAAGAAAATAATGCGATTTTAGCTATTTTTATTTTGTATAAAGTTTCTTAGTTACACAAAATCTTCTAGATAGGAACTTATTAAACCGGATACCAATATTAAATATTTCATTTCACTTTTCACCCTTCTACCTAGGTCTAAGCAGGAAAAAGCTTAAACCTATAAAAAAGGCCGTTAATACAGGTATGTTAAAGAGAAAATAAATATACGAAAATACATATTTGTGTACTTCCTGTACCTACCAATTTAAGTAAAAATACAAATTTAAATTTATTCACAACTCACGACCACTTCAATGTTTATATTTTAGGTAAGCGATTGTCCACAACGAATTTAGTCTCGATTTTAGCAGAACTACACTGAAACTGCGATTGAATAATTATACAAACGAAATGGGATGTACCATGATGGGCTGAAGCATACTTCCGTATCCGTTTTTCGTGGGAGTGTCTCCGCACACGGTTATCCCATTTTATAGAGTGGCCGCGGTTGGCGCACCTTTAAAAATTCGACTATCTATTGCATTATTACCTACGCGGTTACGGTGATTTGTTTTCTAACTAGTTAGAGCATACTGAAAGTTGAATAAGAGCTAATATACCGGATGTGCCGAAATACTAACTAGTGAATTTAAACGAAGTATATTTTAGAAATTATTCGTAGATAATTATCGTTTGTTATGACTACTTTTTTAATTCAAATAATTGTTTTATTATTATGCATCTTTTAAATATTTGAATATAAATAAATAAAAATTAAAGACGTTTTTAATCAATAAATATTATCATACCTCAAGAAACTTCTTTGAGGAAAGCGATTTCCATGGTCTCTGTTAAATCATCTTAAAAATGGCTCGTCTTACTAGCATTATTATTATTTTGTCTTAATTATTATAATTTTAAACCGAGTCTAAATTGTTGTGTGAATTACTGATAACAGTCACTACTTATAAAGTTTTTATTCTCATGCACACATACACGTAAAGAGATGAATAACACACGGGTAACTTATAAGTCACCCTATTTTTTCTAAAAATATTTAAGGTTTATTTATAAATTTATAAAATTAATTACTTAAATTAACATTAATATAAAATGAGAATGAAATGCGGTTTGAGGATTCAGAAATGATAAAACCTTGGATGCGTGAACTAGGCTCTGTTATTACATCAGCTTATTTTGAAACACTTGCAGCGCCCTGGATATTTTTTTTCAATCTCAGTTTTATTGTTGATGTATTATTCTAAATATCCTTCCGCGGCCCTTTCAGATCTACATCCTCCATGTTGTTTTATGTTGTGATGTCCTCCCCTGCATTCCAATAACATAGAGAATGATCTTCTCATACAGTGACCGGTGTATGACTCAGGGTGTTGTAGGTACAAGTAAGAAGATATTTTTAATGGTACTTTTGACAAAGTGTCTATTCCAACGCATTGTATCATGCACTTGCCATTTTTATTAAATATATCAATGTCTTTGTAAATCCAAATACAAATTTAAATTCATTTATTCATGTCAATACATTAGAATGTTTACACACATAAAAATACAGGGAATGAATTCTTAAGTGGAATATACTCACAAAGTACAATTTTTAAAGATTAAACAGCTACACTAAAACTTAAAAGATAATAACTCTGCAAGCGAATAAAGAAACATTGTCAATAAGGATCTCCCTCATTTTAGCAACAGAAGATTTATAAGGCAAACAAGACACAGCTTAATAGCACATTAAAAATTTTTATTGCCCAATAGCCAGGGCTGACACCTTCCTAAACGACAATACACGGGTACTAAATTTTCTTCATTGCGTGTATCGTAATTGTGCACGTCTACAAGAGATCTCAAATGTTCTGCTTTTTTAATAAAGGGCAAGTTTTGAAAGATATACAGGGCCGGCAATGCGAAGATTTTAAGAGTAACAAAAGCCTCCCTATAATCATCTCTGTAACCGAGACTGGTTATCACTCTCTTTTGGATAGCAAACAGTCTATGAATGTCTCCAGGCCAAAACAGCGTATGAGATTTTGGATTGGACAGTGCAAAGTATGCGGTCTTCAATGTAGCCGGATAAACACAACACGCGAGGTATTTGATGACAAACACCGTCCTTGGAAGCTTCTTAGCTATTTGATCAATGTGGCATCTTCACTGCAGCCCTGCGTCAAGAGTAACTCCCAAAAAATTCGCCTTTGATACACTCTCAGTACTGTCACCCATCTCCCTCAGAGTACATACCATTGCCTTATTCTTTTCCCCATTAAGGAGAATCCCATTGGACCGAAACCACTTACTCGCCCCCTCTAGTGATACCCCGGATCCGGCAAGAGCACTCTCCAATGTCATTTATATAAATTAAAAATAAGACCAGACCTAAATTTACTACTCTCTGTGCTGACGTGACACCATCTCATCTCACACTATGATACCTGTCCAGAAGATAAGATTTTCTTGGCTCGACACAACTCACAGTAAAGTTATAACTTTTGACCCTTTCTAACAAAAGTTCATGGCCAACACAATCAAAACCTTTACTAAAATCGCAAAATCCACCGAACAATACTGCTTCTTGTGGAATTGTTGGATTTCGTGATTTGCGATGTCAGACCGTGAATAATAGCCATAGCTGTATTCTTCCCCCGGCGAAATCCGAATTGTCCTTCAGAAAAAAGAGCACTATTTTCGAAGAAAGAAACCAATTGCAGTGCCATACACTCTTCGATGATTTTAGAGACGGTTGGGAGCAATGAAATGGATCTATAGTTTACAGGCAAAATAGGATCACCGTTCTTAAAAATTGGAGAATTATAATGGTTTTTTTCTAAATCTCTGGGAAAACCTTTTCCATAAAACAATTATTGATCATTTTTGTTACGGGTATAAGAATGATGATCTTAATAGTCCTCAATTCAAACGAAACAAATCACTTTTTTTATTTTTTAAGCCGTCTATGACTGAGCGCATCTCAAGAAATTACATTTTAGAAAAACAGAAGTCATCTGGAGACAAATTGTTTTCAAGCAAGATATCATTTGTCTTGTCTCTTTGGGTATTTATTCTATGTCATATTGTCTTTACTGAGTTATTGGAATGGCGTATTAGATTATCATTATCATGTATATTTGCTTATTTTATTTTATTTCTATATAAAGACCTACAATTGATATATTCATGATTACTTATGTAATTATGGTCCATGGTCATATCTCTCAGAAGAATAATTAAGTGCTCCCGCATGTCCCTCAATTCCTGATTGAACCATGTAAGTTTATTGTCTTGTGCCGACCTAAGTGTATATTCTTTTTCCGGAAAACAGCTAATTTGGGTATCCTCTAGAATTTGTATGTAGTTGATAAATTTTTGTTCGACATCAAGATCAAATTCACAAAGTCCCAGGATTCCATCTCTAGCTTATTATAAAATGCATGTAATCCCCTCTATGTAATTGGTGTAAATCTTTTTTATTCTGTGTAACCCATCTGTACTTGCATCAGTACAAAACTGGTGTATTTGTCCTTTATGGTCCGGGATCTCAACATCAACGCATCTCAAAATCTAAATTAACTAATAAAACTAACACATTATACAGACTCCTCGTCGACTCATACACTGCCTGCCATAACCGAAAGCGACTGAGCAGATCAGACAATCGCACGCAGTTTGCTTCCAATGAATTAAAATGTACATTAAAATCACCCCTCAGTATTATTCTCTTACAAGTACCCATTGTTGTTAATAACCTTTCCAGCGATGCCAAGAAGGTATCAAAAGAGCTTGAAGGAGACCTTTAAATATTAAAACATACAGATTTAAGGAACTAACATAAAAGCAGCAGTACTCAAAACAACTATCGATATCCAGTGGCGTCGCCAGCATCTTTTTTACGGGTGGGCACTGTACTTATTTCAGGTGGACACCTAGCTGTTATTGTACCGGGGGCGCAGGCGTCACCGAATGCCAATCCGCCGAAGGGGGGAAAACCTTTGGTGTGCCACGCAGTAGCGTAACTAGAAATTTCAGCTTAGCCTGCAATTTTTTTTGGGGTCCCTTTGCCGCCCTTGTATTCCAGAGCTTATCATTTTTAGGGCCCCTCTGGGCGGCGGGCCCCCCGCATTACGGGTGCTGGCGGGGGTGTAGTTACGGCACTGGTGCCACGACCAGTTTTCACCCAAAAGTCGTTGAAATCATTAAAAAATCAAAAAGGTCATGGGGTTGAAAACGAAGTGAAAAAACATAAACATGATGGTGAATTTTATTTACACTAAATCAGACCAATTTTCCCATATATCTTAAAGATTCAGTTACAAATTCTATCTATGTAATTGTAATAAGTGTATATAGTTATTTCGTTTTGCACGTGCCCACCCAGGCCCCCCTTAGTGACGCCCCTGTCGACATACAAGCTAAAACAGTCTAAATTAATTCTAAAAGCACTAGCTGAAATATTATGTCCTGCAAAAAGCTGGAGAGTTGACTTAAGCATTGGATACTTGATCCATATAACGATGATGTATCAAATTTCTTGTGTAGTTCAAGAAAGTAGGCAAGCAACACATTCATTTCATGCTTAACTTTATACCTCATGTGTTTGTTACAGGTTCGGCAGACACTGCAACGTGTGAGGTATAGCTTTGGCTAAGCTTACGGCACAGTTTATTCACTACCAGCTAGTCATCTTGCGGCGGCATCCTGTGATTTGGGAAAGTCAATAACCAAATTTTTCAAATTTTAGAAGAGGGCCATGATTCAATATTGTTTTAAACGTCTGGGCAACTGAATAATACTTTTGACAGTTCGTTTAATTTAAAATATGTTCTTTTATCGTCTAAAATCCGTTTAAAAACGATTTTAAATGGCAAAATTGTATAAAAATCCGAAATTTCCGGACTTTTTTAGGGCAATAGCCGTGACTTAGGACGAATTTGTCGTGGATTTTGAAGCGAAAATTCATTTTAAATTCAACCGTGGCCAGCGCGACTGTGGAACTGAACCGCTCAGACTCAGGCCACTGCCAGCTAGGCGCAGTGCCCGACACTCCAACTTTCCGATTTCGGCAGAGATGACTAGCTGGCAGTGAATAAGCTGTGCTTACGGCATAAAAATAGTCCTTTTAAGTAAAAACACAAATAGATCTTCTTGAAGTCTATTAGAACGTCTTAGATAGACCTCTTGTGTGCTAGAGCATACCATCAGTTAATATATTGAGAAATAAACTAATATGAAAGTGACTTGGGCGATGTGGCGCAGGCTCCCACAATATATTTTAAAAGAAGAAGAGCCCAAACTAACTTATAAAAGTAGTAGCATTTTCACGAAATATCATTTCGTATTTCTTATTTATGTGGTTACTCAGTTGTTCCATTTAATTGAATTTGTGGCAAGCTTTGGACACTATTCCGTAGTGAATATGAAAAATTAATAAATTTATTTCATTTTATAGAAAAATCGAAAATTGCTCAACTCAATATAAGCTACACTTTTAGTTTCGAAGTCAGAAGATCAAATACTACCAGTCTAGCAATCTCATATAGGGTGTTTCATGAAAAAAAGAGAAAGACTAGGCCATTTTTTCAATTTTGCTCCATTAATCATATTTTTGGAGCAAAAGCTGCACTAATTATTCATTTCATTATAACCCTGTATTTCTAGAAAACTACAGAATATAGACTTCAAAACTTATTAGGGTACATGAATCTTAAACGAGCGTTGTGAAAATCCCTTCGCCCTGTTTCCTAATAACATTTTTAATGGTTTGATCGATTGCCCTGATTTACTCTCTGACACCCCATGAAAAGTTTCCTTGAGACCGACTTGTTCTTATAGACATAGATGTTTTATTGGTCGACCAGAATTATAATTTGAATTGCAGTCGTCTAGTTAATTTTCACGCTAAAAAGATAAATTGCTTTTAAGTCTAATTAACAATATTGGCCAAAAATAATTTTTTAACATGCAAATTTAAAAAAAATAAGTGGTGCAATTTACGGCCCATTTATTTGATGGGCAACAACTAGCCCTTTTTTTCATTGGCACACACCGAATAGAGACACATGCTCAATTCTTCTACTGATGTGACCTGTTGTATATGAAATTCTAAAAATAAGTAGTAACAAAACAAAATTGTATTAAATTTGCTCGTTTTTGTTGAATATTAGATGTAACAAAATTATACCTTTGCATATTTTAACAAGTTTTCTATTCACTTCCATAATAATACAACTTTTGTACATACATTATTACATAATTCGAACAAGGTTAAATCCAGTCATTGAAACCAACAACAAAATGCATTGATAAATTGTATAGGACAATAGGATTTGGTCACACATATTTTCAACTCCATAAATTCTCTTTTACACCCATGACAACTATCCAATCGAATTATCGTATTATTGGCCAATTGTCCATTAAAAAATAAAAGAAGGAACCTTGTTTTCCATTGAGCAATATTTAGCTATGGGAATGACGCAAATAGTAATGTGACAAAGAAAATGCAGGTAGGTTACTTTAGACATTTCTCATATGTAAATAATTATGTAGCTTGTTAAAATACAGAACACTGATCTATACTAATATCAAAAAAATAATATTTAATTTTAGTATTAGCAGCGTTAAGTGTTTCAGGTGGGGAAACCTCGGCGATGTTATCTTGGCCTTCGAGTATTCTATTTTTGTATTTGTACACGTGAGTGGGCCCGAATGGGGCCCTCCACTGCGATCCTTGGTCTATTGTGGCTCACATTTCTGGTTTTCACTAGGCCAGAACCCTTTTCATGAAATATAATAGCTTCTTGGGCTGGATAGTTTGCAAATCTGCAAGTATAGTTTGAGAATTCCCAAACACTGTTTATCTGGTTATTTCCATTGCTGGACAGTGGCATATAACATGCTCCATCTTTTCTCCGTCCTCCATCACAAGCGCCATTCCGTTTCTTTGAAAAGCCCTAACTTGTTCATGTGGCTTCTTAGCCGACAATGGCTAGTGTACCATCGTGCCGAAAAAAGCTGGGACAGCAAACTGTAGTTTAATCTGCCTGACTATTAGCTTGTTTTGAAGTTGCCAGTTTGATTTAATTTTGTGACTGACGTATGTTGGGGGGCAATTTTGCCAGCAGATTTGGGTGAAATCACCAATAAAGCAAGTATATACTCCTGGGATATTTCCTGGCTAGCACGTCCGATTCTTCCTCAGGGAGAGAAATGATCACTGAACAGTTACCACGTGTACGCCCAATGGCCTGTCCCAATAGCGACAAAAGAGCCGCTACGGGACGTGTTAACTTGACCGAAAACGAAGTGGAAGTATTAGCATAGAGTTGAGCAGCGTAAAGATCACCCCGGACTTATGGATGATAAAATATTTTAATAAACTTTCAGATATTATCATAAAACATTTACCTCTTAAATAATTGTGAGGTTCAAATGAAGCTGCTCGGATGCTCGTTGAATGGCACCAAAGACTTTCAGCAACAGTGGTGTAAATCTTGTTATATATTGCTATTTTAAAATACAATATTTTTTACTAATGCCCTATTATAGTGAACTATTTGTTAAATAATAGTATTTTAATTTGAAATTATAATTTTCTGTTTTTGTCATTAATTTATTATTACTTAATTTAAATATATTCTATATTGTTTTGAAGGATTCATTTTTGTATATCAAGTTGATACTTTTTTCTCCACTCAGTGCATTAAATTCAACTACAAAAAAAAACATAAAACTCCATCGGTTCTGGTATCAGGGTGCAAATTCCACAAGTGCCAATTAAGAGACCCTAATGAAGCTAAAAACCCTAAATATTGGAAAATAAGATGCACAAATATAAATATTATGTCGGAATATTATCTCATAATCTTTTAAAATAATTAATGCATATTATCAGAACAAAAACATAACAGAAAAAATTAAAGCATCACTGAATTATAGGGTACATCGAACTATGATATCCAAAATTTGTTCGGCGCCGGCGGCGGCGCCGCGCCAGCGGCGTAGCGGTTGGAGCACTTAAATAGATCATATTTCCTTGCACAGTAAGCACAACCTAAGGTGTTAATTTAATAAATTTTGTAAATTAGGTGCATGTCGTCCAGATTTGGACTGAGCCTTTGTTCGTGTTATGCGAACTTGGTCTATCAGCTTACTAAATTTTAAAACCGCATTGGAAGTTTTTAACGTGATATTTTATCTTGTCATATCGAATGTTCAATCTTCGAAGATAAGAGATGAGGTTCCAAGGTATTTCAACTAATGTGCCTTTGAAAGATTTACTAGAGTGTCCAAATCCATCGAAGGAAGGCTACTAAATTACTATAGAAATATCGACAGCTGAAATAAAAGTAAAGCAACAGATGAAAAGTAGGTAATCGAAATATGAGAAGTAAATATTATTGGACATATTTCAAAATCCATTCAACAAATGTATGCAAGGCGACAGACCCCGAGTCAATAAAAAGAAGTTCAAGTAATATTCGTACTTGGACACACATATTTTCTTCGACACACATCAATATGTACACGGTTCAATAATAAACATATTTTAGTTGACAAAATACGCTTACAACTTTAGTAGTTGTATCATTTTTTTCTTCTGAAAAGATGCTTAAGGCCATAAAAAAACGGTGTGTGCTTAAGACTGTACGACAGAAATGAAAACTGCAAAAGGCGAGAATTTGCTTCAGATTATTCGAATTTCCATTAATTAAATATTACGCCATGACGTGTCATGTCAAAACTCAAAATGACGAGAAGTTCAAATGCAACTAGTTCACCCTGTATAAGAACAACATCATTTTCAAAACGTTTTCTTGTACATTTTTTTAACGTAGATTCTCGTCAAGTAATGGATTTTTCTATAAAAAAATATTTTTCAATAAGAAAAATACAAACCTCTATTTCTTTAACCTACAAATTACTGTTACTACATTTCCCTCAAACGCAAAATTTTAAAATATCGCACATGTGACACAACTCAAAAACGAAAAATCGATTCCTTAAAAACAAGTTTTCGTCGGCTGTCTCGAAATGGTGCCTAAAAACATATCAAATCTCAGATTTTCACTCGCAGCTCTTATCAGAAAACCGAGCGATAGATATTACATGCCCGAGCATGACACATTACATGACGCATTACAATGCGACCGAGTCTCATTCACTCCTCAGGAAAAAGTGTGCTAAATGTGCCTAATGAAGTTTTCACGTCAATAAGAAAACTGCATCCCTCGCGTGATAATTGTAACATGTTATACTGATTATGAGCAAATTTAAATTTATATTGATGTCGGTCTCTATCACACTGCTCATCCGGAGAATAATGATCGTACAGCTAATTTAGTAAAAATAACCGTGGATAATTGGGCATAATGGGCTGGGATTTGGGCACGTATACTATAAAACATTACGAAATATCTTGTTGGTTGTTGGTAAATAAATAGTAATAATGGCCCGGTTTTGTTTGTGAAAATATATTTCCGTTGTTAAGCTAACTGCATATACCTATATCTGTAAGCATGAATTATTTCATAATGGTTTAATTTCAAGATCAAAACCATTAACGACGATTTATGTATAACTTGACAAAGCCAATCATATTTTAAGAACTTTTTTGAAAATAGTTTATGTACTAGATTAATTTACTTATTCTGACAGTAAATATATTATGGACAGTAATATGGAAAGTTTTGCCAGCAGTTAGAAAAAACTGTCTTTTGGGTCTTCTGGACTCAATAATATTACCAATAATTATAATAATAATAATAATAATAATAATAATAATAATATATATTAATAGAGTCATTTTCCCGGGTGACCCGTTGAGCCCACTTTGGTTTTGCCTAGCCATGTATCCTCTGTCCACGATGCTTAATGGTACAGGAAGGGGATTTAATATTAAAGCCAATAGGCTTCTAATGATAAAAGCCGCTACATGGACGACACTGCAACGATTTGAACCAGCCTCATATAGATAAAGAAGCATCCAGAAGGATGGTGTGCTGTTTTCTGAGACAAAAGGATTCGTGATGGCCATACAGGATGAAGTCATCAACACGCGAAACTACATTAAGTTAAATATCAAAGACAGGTCCAGGTCCTGACGAGTGCAGAAAGTCTGATAGTCTGGTCTGAGACAGCATATTAACAGCTAGCTGTATTTACTTGGCTAACATTGACTACTTGCAGCGACTTAAGCAGGTGTGCAATAGCATACACCAAAAGCTGGTTAATAAATACGGGTTGCTTAATACCTATGTGCCTTACTAACAAGTACCAGCCTAACCCAGTTCTTGAAAGTAGTTTCTTTAATCTTTACTACGACCGGGCAATTATCACCGATAGACGGGTGTCGAATAATCGGCGTGATGTAGTACTGGTAAGCAAGCCAGCAGCATATTTGACAGATATCGAGCACCTTAAAACATAACCTTAAAGCACTAGGCCTGCACTAAAATACCTGCATCGACATCCAGAAGGCAGTTCAGTACTTAGCACCTGCCACATAGCAGCCACGTTTACCAAGAAAGCCAATAAGCGGGCCCTGATACCATTGTGACAGAATCGACCATTCCTTTATCCTCGTCAATCGGAACAGCAATATCACGTTGCTAACATCGCAAAATCAGACTCGTAGAAGCTTGGTGCGCGATCTCGCAACAAAAACTGTATACACCGCAGCAGCCACTCTTGCCCTACAAAGTGCAAATAAGACCGTGCTTAGAATATTGCTCACACATCTGGGGTGTCGCACCTAAGCACATCCTAAAGCTATTGGATTCCATTTAAAAGAGAGCTGTGCGTTTCGTCGGCTACCAGGAGATGACCCGGGATCTGGATAGTCTGGAACACCGCAGACATGTGACCGAAATATTCCTGTTTTAGAGATATTTTCATGGCAGATGTTTCCAGGATTTGGCCCGCATCATCCCGCCCCCAGCAGCGCCTGTCGGACAGTCTCGACAGGCGGCAAGATCGCACCCATCAGTTGTACAAAAGGACTCCTTTGTCTGGTCACACTTACTAAGTTTGTTCCAGCAAGAGTCAAAACCCTTTCATAACAGTCACGATCCTTTTCTAGGCGTTCCAACAAAAATCAAATGGATTGTTACTTTGTCAGTTAAAGTCGGTTCTAATTGGTGTCGTTGTGGTTATTCCAACAAATATATTCAAATCTTTGGACGGCAATCAAACGGTCCAAACCGTTTGCGTAAAACGCTTTCTTTAATTCACCGGTTTGACGCTGGCATTGTCATTTTTCATAAATAAGGAAATAATACATTGTTAACTGGTTCATTCATCCGTATTTGCGCAAATAGACCGAGTGTTGATTGACTGGCTTATTGATTTTGATTACATTAAAATGATGTTTTTGTGATTTATTGGTTTACATACATAAAATATTAAAATTAGTGCACAGGGCTGATTTTTATAATGTGGCCAAATGAAAAAGGAAAAAGTGAAATTGAACGACATTTTGGACAAAATGGTTATCCAGGTGTGATTGGTAGGTAACATGATG
Source organism: Pissodes strobi (assembly GCA_016904865.1). Lineage (NCBI taxonomy): Eukaryota > Metazoa > Arthropoda > Insecta > Coleoptera > Curculionidae > Pissodes > Pissodes strobi. Next base: position 33,637 of record MU189307.1, on the reverse strand, counting down.
CATCCACATTAAAATATATAAACCCTAACAAGATCTGGACTTGCATATAAATAAAAAGGAATGCATACATGCATGTTTGAGTTTAACCTCGATTTCCCCGTAAATTTGTATAGCAGAAATTACGAGGTTTATGCATCTAGTACGTACGATAAAAGTAGATTTTTCAAACTGCAAATAAAAAAGTGAAAAATTCGGCATTTTTAATATTCTATTCTGTCCATATTCTGACCATATGCGCTCCTCTATAATTACAAGATCAATCGACTTACCTGTAAGGAAGATCGATCGGAATTATCCGAGCATCTCCGCCATCCCTCATTACACTTTGTAGTATACAACTTTTTCCCAATCGGTACAATTTTTAAAGAAGTTATCTAAAAACATGGTGATTCAGCCGACCCTGGCTAGCCGCTCGAGCTCATGCATCGCCTTGATGCGTCATTACAATTTTGGTTCGTGAGATTTTTGATTACATTGCATTTGGGGTGATAGGGAGAAGGTAAAGACTGGGTGGGTTTGTAATGAGGGATGGCGGAGATGCTCGGATAATTCCGATCGATCTTCCTTACAGGTAAGTCGATTGATCTTGTAATTATCCTTCGCATCTCCGCCATCCCTCATTACACTTTGTAGATGTTTAAAGTATTTGCGATGTAATCTACATTAACTGAAAACTGCGAGTTTTCTGTAGTCCTAGATTTGTAAGGCCCTTTTTATAAACTAAAATTCAAATTTATAACCATTAGATTTAATAACACACATCATGAAGTTACATATATCATGTTTAACGCTTAACTGATATTAACCTTTAACTTATTTTTAATACTATACCAATATTCTTATGTAATATGATAACAAGTTGGTAAGTAAGTTATAATTGTAGCTTAATATTTATATGATTCCTTAGAGTTTATGGTTTAATAAACAAGATGCCAATCCAGTGGGATTACCCACGCCAAGTTTTTTATAGAATTTCGAGAATACTTTTGATTTTTCTGTCGAGCCAGCTGTCTTCTGAATGGTTTGTAATGTAACTCCTATTATTTGAGCTGCTGAAGTTGCCCCGTGTCGCGTGCTGTGTGCCCCAAAGATTTCCGTGTTTATACTGCTGGCTTTTAGTATTAACTTGACCCATCTGCTAATGGTTTGACTGTTGTCTGGGTGATAGGGCTTTTTGTGAGTGAGTATTACAATTTGTTTGGTTTTGCTACTTGTGGTATCGATTGCATCTGCAAATGCAACGATCTATTAGCATATTTACAGTATCTGTGAATGCCGTAATTTCTGTTTTTGAACAAAAAAATAGGTATGTTCACTAGCTGCAACTGCAATTGCAGACAGTGGAGGGTACGATCGATTGTATCTGCTAATACAACGAACTATTCACCTTTTATTGACTGGTAGCACCCTTTTTCCTTTTATGCGTTCTATATAACTCTCTAATAGTGTGACTATACATAGTTCAGGTTGATTAATAAAATAAGGTAATATCAAACTAGGTTGAAGCCTGTTTAAGCCACTTGCTTTTATTTTATCCGGGAATCTGATTTCAATTATGTATTCATATTTAAAAATATTGTCTATTTTTACTTCCGGGTTGTCCGTGATTTGTGTGCCGTTATTAGTATTAAGAGTGTTACTAGCTTTAAAGTTAGATTTGTAGATTTAAGAATTCGTGAGGGTACATGCTCTTTAAGCGCTGTAGAACTGGGTAGGAATCCCAAGTAATTGAGTATTTTGATTTTGGGGGTCTTATGTTAAATGTTCCATTGAGAAAACTTTTTATAACCGCTTCGTCTTTTGTTTGAGGAGGATGACTCCGAAGACAATTGAATATTTAGGAGCTCAAGAATAAGTTTACGGTTTTATTATATATTTGTTGGCGCTTAGAAAAACAGAAATTCCCCTATTTATTGTAAGTATTTCCGTATTGTTTGAGGGCGCTATCTGTCAATGAAGAAATAATCACTTTTATCGCTTCATTAGGTACGCTTTGTTATAGAATAGCTCTCCTGAGAATGAGGAAGTTTCATCAATTTTTTTTTTTTTATTACTGCTGATTTCGATAGCCCATAAAAAATAAGTAAACATATGTTTTTTCTTTTTTCCCTAAGCCGAAAAATGGGGCAGATACAACGCCTTGAGATGTGCTTATGACGTCATAATACACCTGAATTGTTACGTCACACCATGCATGGTATATGTATATATACAAAACTAAAAACTGGTATAGCTCTTGTAATATTCATATTTA
>MU189307.1:0-16652 GCA_016904865.1 Pissodes strobi | reverse complement strand
TAAAATTATTTAAAATTTAACTAGGGTCCTTCCTCCACCCACCTCTTCCACTAGCCTAGAGAGTTTATCTAGGTATATTCCTGCCAGTTTGTTACTCTCTTTGAGGAAGTTCTGCCGATTCACATGGCGTGTTGTATAGCTTCCAGGAAGCAGTAGCAGCCAAGTAGCGAGCGGTAGGAGTTAGAGGATCGCCACCAACTACTACCAGTGGATGCCACTTCCGTGTGACCGTAGGAAAATGACGCAAAAGTAGGCCCTATAATTATTGCTTATTTTACCTATAGTACCTTGCCGTATCTTTTTTAAAACTACCGTTAAATGATTTTTAATTGTATATTATCTATTATCGTCTCTAATATCGTTTCTTTATCGTTAGCTGATTAAATAATAGCGGCTATCTTCACTACCGTATACGATATTATCTTGATTAACAAATACCTTGCCAATACAACTGTGATTATCTGATTTACTTTTCTGTATTACGTACATTTACCTAAATGCAACGTCCTCACTGTAGGCCATATAACTACTTGCCTTATCCTTATAGAACTTACCCTTAACTGATTTTTATTCTTCAATTGTCTCTGATCGTATCTATTACCGATGCTTAACGTTATTTGCTTAATTAGTACCGACTTCTTTGATTTTAAATCGGTTAGCAAATGTCTTGCTAACACAACAGTCGTTATATGATTTACTTTTTGTATTACATATACTTACATAAATGCTACACATAATATATTGTAATTTGCTGTAAGCCTTATGACAGTAGACCGTCTTACCCAGCTACCATTTCTGGTTTTCGCCCCTAGGCAGGTTAGCGAATTGAGCTCACTTCGATTTTCTCTGTAGACCTTCATTAATCAGAGTTTCTCTTCACAGGTTAAGTTATTTGACTTGATAAATGTTTACTTGTCCACTTATATTATCGCTGCCATGAGATTAATTTTTTTTTAATTACCAGGGTAATCTTAATTTAAGGTGTTTTGTGATCAATTATATTTAGTCAAAACTTTAAAATAGAGATTTTAGTTGGAAATGTTTTAAATACAAAAACTATGCCTAGAATTTAAGATTAAAACTTAATTTTATAATTTGAATCATAATTATTTTAGAAAATCTGATCTTTATTTTAGGTGCGATACCATAATCTCAATTAGGTTTGGAACCTAATTAGTTCTCCATTATGCAGGTTATGTCCTAAAAACTTAAATAAATGGCTTGATCTTAGATGATTTTGGTATCCTGAAGTCAATATCAAGTCGTTTGCAATTTCTTTTAAGGTTTCTCGATATTCATATATACGATATTTTTCTAAATTTTGCTAGTCTAATTTCAATGCTTAAAAATCATTGATATATTCATAATAGAAAATTTAATGTAGCCTTTGCCAAACGGTCTAAACTCTACGACCAACACCTATAAATATTAACACCGCTGAGTGAATCAGCCATATGGACCGGTTGCTAAGCAATTGCCTAATAATAATTATTTGCTATATTATGACCACTAACTCACTCATTTCGTCAACATGATATTATATTATTCCTATACGCAGGATGGCTAAAAGTTCTGTACAGAATGCTACCATTAAGCTAAAATAGGAATTAATAGATTGGCACCCCGCTCATCGGATTTTTAAAGCCTTTAGAATATTATTTTAATGTTAAACTCTGAAATTCATAGCATACCCTACACCTGAGTTTTTAATAAATTACTTTGTAAAATATACTCAGGATAAAATATTACCAATAGCAACAATTTTTGAGATTAACTGTACTATGCACGATGCAAAGCATTCGGAAGAAAAACAATCGCTTATCTCTTATAGCTCCGCAAATTCGCAAACAGCGGCTAAGGGCATCTTCATTGGGTTTCTAAAACAATAAAATTTTTATGGAAGGAACTCGTACAGTGTTTTAAAATTCGTTGAACTCTGGTTGAATTATACAATACTCAGTAGCCAAATTTAACGAAACTGTGTGTTAAAACCGCAACATCACTGCATTTTTTACCTTTCTCTTAGAATTCCCGAAATCTTGAAACTAAAATAGCACATTCATATTCATAGTTACAAAAAGCTCACAGTGTTTCTCGGATCAAATTTAAACATTAAGAGGTGTTGCAAAGAAAATTTAGATAGCTTTTAATTGAGATGCAAGTCGAACTTGTTTCCATTCAAAAGTTTAAAGGTGGATCTCACGTCGGCGTCCCTTAGAAATTTCTTTCCAAAATTAATATACGGGGAAAAAACATGCATTTTTCGTTATTGCTAGGCTACCATATTATTGGAAGCAAGTTAAAATCGGAAATATTGTTGTTGAAGATATATGTAGTGGTGGTCAGTTAATTCAGAAACAAATTTAATATTTCTATATCAACTTGCGCCTAGGAATTAGGTGAATGATTTACAGGAAAATTGCGAAGAATACTGAAAATTGGGGTATTGGTTGTTAAAATACCAGGCTTATCAATTTCTTCGAAACTGAAATATGCGCAAGCAAATTCAACTCTGCTTTAAACTTCTTTTTTTATAACATTTGCAAATAATTTGTTTAAACAAGTTATATATAATTCGCTTCATAGATATTAACGCATGTTGAAAATATTTTACATATTATATACAATTATTAAATTAATATCCTGCATACGTTTTATTTTTGTCCTTAATTTCGTTGATAACGCTCGAGTGTAGTAGGGCTACCAAAAACGAACCGCTTGAAATGTCCTAATAACCAAAGTCTTGCTAACTTTCAGCTAAATTACATCGATTATCACTGCATTTAATAAATTATATACAAGAAGATGAAATGCATGTTTTTCCTGAATAAATATAATACTAATAATGGAAAAATATTGCTCACCTCCTTCGCTAATAAATTCGCTTCTTTTGGAGGCCTCGAATTCGTTGTCCTTTGGTCTTCTGGGTGAAGATCTTTCGATTGTCTCTTTTAAAGTATAAGTGACGCTGGATTCTGAAAAGTCAATTAGATCAATTACTGCTACTATGGATGCATTTTTGGCGCAAGCCAAAGAAACAACAGACTTAGGCAAAGTACAACAAAAAATTCGCTGCACATGGGCTACAATTCTATTACAGAATTGACAAAAATTATTAGATAAATATCTGGATTAATATCACTGTGAATCAAGGAGATGAACGAATCCTTAAGCTAAAACTACATGAATTTCTTTGACCAAAAAATGTAGTAAATTATTATAGTCCTTGAGCTACCGCTACCATTAGGCGGGACTAAACGGGACTTAGGCCTTTAGCTTGTACTATAGGCGAGTTGAAAGGAATCACCTGCTGGACTTTTGAGATTCCCAGCTAAATACGTATTCGGGCTGCTAATTTGAAAATTTGCTACCCTTAACACGTTTTATGCCTGTATCTCAGAAACCATTAGTTCTAGATAAAAAATGCTTCCTAATAAAGCTGTAATCAGAATGAAATAATTGTACATACATATAACTCAAATTTTTATATCGCTAATCAGATGAGAAAATAAAGAAAATATGTAGGATGACAGCTGCAGATCAAGTTATTATGATATTTTGGTAAAACTAATAAAGGTTGAAATAACCATTATTATAAATAATATGAAAAAATAAAAATTAAAAATAATGATAATAATAATATTAAGAAACAACCATAAGATCTACTGGGACCGCACTGTGCTTACTGACCAAACGGCCACCCACAATAGACCGGACATCATTCTGGTAGATAAGCGGGTCAAGGAAGCCACGCTGATCGACATCGTTATACCCAACAACAAACAACAATTTGCAGGTCACGCACGCCGAAAAGATCGCCAAATATTGAGATTTAGAGAAAATACGGCAACAATGGGGAATGGAGAGAGTAAGAACGGTGCCAATCATTGTGTCATCAACAGGACTCATCCCAAAGAACTTGTTAATAAACATCAAGGAACTCGGATTGAGCGAACATCTCTTCAAATTGATGCAGAAAGCAGTACTTCTCGCAACAGCCCATACCGTCCGAAAATTTGTAGGAAATTCGTACATGCCACCAAGGACCCGATAACATGGAAAGGGTTCCCTCAGAGCTTAATCCTTTTGATATCCGGGATATCTGGGATAAGTGAATGTTCCCCTTAGAGGGAGTGCGAATGCCGAAAGGAAAATAATAATAATAATTATAAAAATAATAATAATTTGACACCGAACAGTATATTGGAAAATAATGGGATTAAACTGTACTACGACATAACCATATACCCTAATAAAACTATACCACACAGCAAATCTCACATTACTAGATAAAAAGAACAAGACCACATATCTAATAGACGTAGCGATAAAAAAAAAATAGAAAATAATACCTTAATAGAAGTGGTTTACTGCGTATAAGGCTCTCTCCAGTAAGTATGAGCTCAAAGCTCTGCGAAATGCGGGAAAATATTTTATTGACTTCATTTCAAATGGCAGAAAATTGTGATTTTTTTTTGCATTGTACAGTATAGAGCTTTTAACTAACTCTGAGGTTGGGGTTGGCAGATAAAGATCATGCTTCGCATTCCTAAGTGGATAGTTGTGAGATGGCATTTCTGGAATAGCAGATACGTGCTTGCGGATTAAGCAAACGGATTCAGGAAGCGTTAATATTTTAAATCTTTTAAAGAAATTCTGGCAGTGAGTTCTACTGTTTAGTCTCAATGAGTATCGAACAGCTCTCTTTTGTAATTTGAACATACGCTTGAGTCGCACTACACGTACCCAAGAATGGAATGGCGACTCAAAAATAGCATAATAGACTATTCTAGCAGTTGACAAGTTAAGCTTCCTGGAATCCGTTCTTAGCGCAAAACAGGCAGAAATTAATTTTTTTTGTTAAGGCATCCATGTGCAAATTCCACTTTAAACCGTTGACCACAAAAAGCCCGAAGAATTTCACAGATTTAACGACGTCAATAGTGCGGTGTTATTAAGTACAAAAGATTGCAACGTACTTTTATATGACAAAACTCAGAAACAATTGTTGTAGAGTGATGGCTGTTCAGGTTAGAGTATATAGAGTTAAAGAGGGAAAACATAGCATCATTTGTGCATTTGTTACTTCAAAATCCAAATTGATGGGTAATAAGTATTTTATATTTAGAGAGAAAAGATAGAAGCCTTTTTTATCCAATCTTTCAATGATCTTTGATAATGTGGGAAGGAGTGCAATTGGGCGATAGTTCGAAGCTTGGTCTTTATCTCCTCCTTTATGCAAAGGAATAATCATTTCCGTCTTAAGACTGTTTGCAAAAACCTCTTTTTGAATGACTTGCTAATTAAAGTAGTAAAATGGTTTAATCTGCATTCCGGCAGGTTTGAGAACATTTTCAGAGGAAGCCCATTAGTCCCAGATGAGAATTTGTTTTTAATATCATTAATTGTAGTGCGAAGCTCAGCAAATGCTACAGGCGTAAAGAAGAAACTGTGTAAATTCACATTAGCAATAAAGAGATATGAAAGTGGATCATGAGAAGGAGTTATGATGTTCATGAAATCTTTAGCCACATTTACAAATTAATTGTTTAGGCTCTCAGGTGAATTAGCGATTGTGCTAGCCGAATAAATTCCTTAAGTCATTTACAATAGTAACGTTACCGGATTTAGCCAGCCTCTCACTATAATAAATGTCCTTAGCAGCTGTTATAGTCTTATGATACACATTTCTGTAAAGTTTAACGTAATCATGGAAGAAGACGCTTTCCGCGTAACTTCTTAGGTGAGGTAATGAACGCATGTTCTGCAGATGCGCGTAAGCCTTTAGTTGACCATTTTGATAGGCCTAAGAGGAAAGCATTTGAACGCCAGATTAGATAAAGTTTTTATAAATCTAGAAAATTCGGTATCGACATCTCGAACATTATCAGAGAGGATAATTCAGTCTGTTTTTAGACACAGATGCTTGAAAGTTGGAATGTTTTTGTCCGGAAAAATACAGCATAATTTGCGCGAAGCATTTTTGCATTTGGATTCTGTTAATACTGCCTCATGATCAGAGAAACCCAAGTTTCTAGAACAAGTTTTAGTTATTCTAGTTGGTGAGATAAATAGCATAATACCAAAAGAGTCGAAAATGGCCCGAAGAGATTCTTGTAGCATACACACTGGAAAAGTCAATTTTTAGGTGGCCACACAAAATTGATTTGCCTTTTAAAGGCAGAGACTCATGCAAGCTCAGTAATATTTGACTTAATATGCATGTCAGCGTCAGGTGTTCTGTAAATACAAACAATATAGTGGTCATAACCAATATGATAGACGATGGAAAATTCAAATATTTTCTCAGACAATAAATTCTCGAACTTAGTTACTGCCGAAAAGTCATTGTTAGTAGACATTATCATAGTACCTCCATGACATAAATTACTTCTATTAAATCTAGTTACTGTAGTATAATTTTTGAAAAACGCAGGCTCGCCAACCTTTAACCAATGTTCAGTTATGGTAAAGTTTTCTGAAAATATAAGCTCTTCTAATAAAAGAAATCATTCATCTGTGATTGTCTTAAGGACTGAATATTAATAAGAAAAGCACTAAGCTTGCCATCAACCAAATTTTCAGAAAATGCTTGATCCTCTGCTCGCGTCAATCTACCTAAAAATTCCTCCCTCTGATAGAAGAGCCAGTAGAAAAATAAATGCTATGACTTTCCCTAACTTTCTGAACTTCGCTGAACCAATACCGTAGGCGTCGTGGAAGCGATGATACAACTTACGCAAGGAGTCCATGTCATCTGAATCTAGAGCTAATCTGACGCTAGTGTTAGTCTGCCATTCAAAACACACACTGGAAGGTTGGTCATGGAGATAGGTAAGGAATAGCCGAAAAGCCTTTAATATGGCGCGGTCCCTCAGTCTAGCCAGTAAATAACGACCATTAGTCCCACTCGAATCTCGTGACAGCTGCACTATAAGTGGAGTTATCGGGTCCATATCGAGTCCACCATCCATCTTCGCACTTTCCTCCACAACAACCTCCAAATTCTCCAGCGCAAGAGACTTACAGGCAGCCAACATTTAAGGGTGTTAAAGATGAATTGGCAGTGGCTAATTCAGTATCCGGTGGCCACATACATATGTCCTTAAATTGCTTTAGGTGATTTTTTTTGGCACGCCAACCTTGAAATCGGAGTGTGAACAGTCCTTACTCTTCAGCATTAGAAAGCATCGGATAAAGCCAGTAGCTCCAAGTTTTTATTTGGCATAGTGTGTAAGCTGGTTTGATGTATAAGCAAGTGTGATTTTGGACACTACCACATAATGCCAGTCTTCTTTTATGGAGGATATGTGAGGTATGGGAGCAATGACTTTAGGAGAAGTGATAACCACTGTGTCATGGTTATCTGTATGGTAGGTCTGAGTCGAAATCAACTTTTTTACTGTTGGTGGGTTACTCCTAATAATTGGTTTATCTTTGGCAGTCGACTTTTCTATCGTGAGTGCCATTTGATTTACACTTTTTCGCATATCGCCCATTTCCTTCAATAACTCTTCCTTTGATGAGCCGTGAATCTGGACTTTAATAGACTCATCATGATTGTCCATAAAAATAGATGACAGAATAAAAATAGACGAATGAAAAGTAGCCCGCTTCTTATCTTTAAAATTTACCTACGTTTTTTCTGTGTGCTTTCTCATTTGTATTTTCTTAAAGAAATTCATTAATTAGTTAAAATAGCTATATCATATGCTATATTTTTGAGAAAAGGAGGGAACAAGTTTTAAAAATATCAAAAATATACATATATACCTGAAAAACTGCCACTTTATTTTCAATCGTTTCCGCAGATGACGTATATTTGAAATAAAATTTTCGAAAAAATTAAAATATTCAATTAACACCGTACCTCGATAGCTTTCTATATTTTAGGAACATTGAAGTTAAAAATTGGTCAAAATATGGCTGGACACCCTGTATTATGATTCATTTTGTCAAAAGGTTTTGAAAAATGAAAGTAAATTGCATTAGCCTGGCGCATTTTCTCCAAAACCTCGTCAAATACTGGGTATTAAATATTATTAGGCAGACATTAATAAGGGCAAACTAACTGAACTTATCTGTAGATTGATATTTAAACTTGAATTCTTTACAGTGAAAAGTGACAAATTTTGCCAAAATAGAAGCAAGGTGGTTACTCCAGGTTCACTTATTAGATTAGCTATATTATAAACAGAGTTTAAAATAACTCTAAACCTATTTACCAAATCTGATCTTTGTTGCTTATTGAATTCGAAATCTATTAAAAAATAAACTATCGCAAAAAAAAACGACAAGAAAAAATAATTCCTATTTAAAATTTATCTTGTGAACTTATTAGTTTACAGTAGAATTATTTTGTTACATACCTAGTTTTTAGATTTCTTTAAACCTTATAATTAAAAAAAAATTGTTTTGCAAAGAGCTGTTAAATAAAAGCTTTATATAAAAAATATTTATATAAAGCCCTGATTTGCAGTAAAAAATATACTCCTGTCTTTTAAATAATATAGGTTTTCGAGCTTTTTGGGAGTAGCGATAAAAAATATGGGATTTAGAGATTCAGGGAAATTTATTCCAAAGAAATAGTTATACTTACTTTTTACAGTCTCTTGATGGGTTTCGTGGAGTATTGTACGGTACTGCCTTTTCTTTGGAGAATCTACGATATCTCTAAAAGAAAAATATATTTGGCAATCTGCAACTTCAATATAAAGCAAATTAGAAAAAAAATGGAATATAAAATATATAGAAATGTATAGAATATAGAATATAATATAGAAAATATATAGTCTGTAGTAAAAAAGTAGGGAAGTATGCTGAAAATAGTTTTATTTTAATATTATTGACAAACATTTGATAATTTCTATGTTATTTTATATTGTTAATATGTTTTTCAGTTTCAAATAGATTTCAGTCTCTTTTTGAGTTGTCTATATTGATCTACTATAAAGGTTTTGATAAATGTTCCAAACTTTAATCATTAGTTGATAAATAATTAAATAATTTGATATATATTGTGTTATGGGTATATATGGGTATAACTGTACACGTGTATGTATGTATGGATATATGCGTCTATGTAAATATGCAAATATTTGCAATATACATGCAAGTTTGTATTACTGGTATTCATACGTACTATTTTTTTCTGTTCGCGATTTTGTTTTACCACCTTTAGTCTCAAGCTGAATGTTTATTTTTGTGCTTATAATTATGTATATTTACTAAGCAACGTGGCCATATCAGCAACATAGTTGTATAAAGATATCTATTATTATCAAAACGTGTTTATTTGTTTTCAGCTATTAAATAAAGGCATTTATTAATAATAATATTTCGGCATAATTTAATTTATAAATATTCCTAAATATAGCCCAAGTAAGGTAATGTTACAATCGGTTCCAGACCCCTAAATCAGTTCGCTAATAGCAAGTCAAAAAGGGTGCAGGTGTTAAAGCTGAGCATCGTGTTAATGTAGATACACTAGCAGACCTCTGATTGGTTAAGCAAATATAGACATTCTATTGTGGTGGTACATATTATACGTAGTAGCACAATTTTACTTTCTGCTAAGTAATTTTTTTCAAAGATCCAAATCTGCCATGTCAGTTTCTCTGGAAAATGTTATATGCTTCTAGGAGGATATATGCATATAGAATTTGATTTACCTTTTGCATAATCGAATTAGTTACATTTTCTGTTTTCATATATATAAATATTTTTTTCAGATGATTCACGCTTGACTAATTATGGGTTTCGTTTAAAAAAGCTGCTACCAAAAATAAAAACTTATGGGTGGTGGAAATGTTTATGATTTCTTCTACAAATGCTTGTGGAGACATTACTGACGAGGATTTTGGCGTTGAGGATTTAATGACATGAAATAATTTGCTCGCAATATAGCTCAATACCTCTTTGTATGAATAAGATAACAATAATATACCAATATCTATTATCCAACTGAGACCTAAAAAGAGAAAAAAAATGGAAAGCTAATGGCATCAAATCGAACCCGAACACTAGCCACTCATAGTGTTTTCCGGTCATGAGAATAATAAGGTTTTCTGTACAATTTTTTTTCGATATTTTCGATCATGAAATTGCTGGAATGTTTGTTCAATATACTAACCTTTATGCATCAGTTATTACGTGCCAAGAAGAGGAATGTATGAAGTACTTTCGAACGCTATGTCACGAGATCGATTCATTGTTGGGAGAGAACGGGAAATTTGCTAGAGCTCGGTCAATGTTTATGCAATAAATGAAAACTTTATTGAACTTTAAATTCCAACTAAGAATGACAGCATGACTTACATACGTTTCCACACCTTGGAAAGCAAGAATGCAAGCCATGTATATTGCACAAACTAGTGAGATTCGGTTAAGAAGTACGGATGGACTATACTACTGGTGGTTATATAAATAGGATCGAGCCACACCAAGGAAACAAATCCTTTACAAAAACTGCCCACTAACATTTTGGGTATCTGTCGTTTTGCAGACAATTTATCCACTTCATTTGTGTTTCACCACAATACTATTGCTAGAAGCATTGTCACAAAAAGGGCTGCGTGGTACAGGAATTATCAGGGAAAATGTAGCTTCTATCCAATAAAAAGTGAAATGAAGAAAGATGAGAGAGGGTCCAATGAATATAGTGCCATCGAAGAGGAGCATATTGTAATTGCATATAGTATAACCGCATTGTAGCAATATTGCTTCCAACAAAGTTCCAGTAACCCCAGTTCTAAACGTATTAAGATTTAGCAGATGTCGAACAAAATTCCTGGTAATTGTGCAAGCTGCGTGTAGAAAAGAGGAAGATTTTCTTTTCTTGAAAATATGAACTACTGCTACGATTGACTGAATCATTTGGCAGATCAGCAAGAGAAGCAATTAAGGTGCAGATTGTGTGATAACATGATGAAAACCATATGACTATTGGTTTGAGTAAGCACGCCATGCATAGGTGTTGGCGCGCCATATTACTGCATCCATATTCTTACCCTGATTTCCATGGAAATATTTTCGAATAGTTCTGGTAAATTCTCGATCAAAAATCTCTGATATTCTCGCCAATTCGGGTGGCTTTTAGAGAAATAGGCACTTACCATATGAGATCCTACAATTCTTCCCCATACATTAACCGATGATCTATGCTGGTGATCAACTGTTCGAGAAAAGTGAGGGGTTTTGGTCACTATAATAATGAAAATTGTGTCTATTACCCAATCCGATATTATGAAAAGATTCTACGTCTGTAGACAAGACGATATCCAAAAAATCTGAATGTTTCCAAACTTATTCAGAACCGACGAATAATACTTCACCCCTCGATGAAAGGCCATGTCAAAAAGGTCTTGATGCAACTGAATTAAATTTTCGCTGACTTACGTGTTGGTTTTCGATACTAGATTCGATAATAATAAATGATTTTTCTTCGGTTTCTGCTACAGGTTTTTCATAAATAACGTTTTCATACGCTACGCTCCAGTTTTTTGAAAAATTTGGAATAACTTATCCATAGCCTTGTTTGAATGACTGCGCGATGAATATTTGTATAGATAGATAGATAGATAGATAGATAGATATTTATTGGTAATAATACACACAGTGCTTTTACAAGTCAGTGGGTGCAAAATATAAAATGATAAACCCAAAAATTTAAACATATTAGAATCTAAAGCCTAGACATATTAAAAACCAAATTTCTGTTTGAAAAGAAATACGCATAATACATATTAAAAAAAAAACATATTAAAAGACATAAAATAAATACTAAGTCTATAAGAATTGGACAGTCATGGTCTAAAATCATAGATACAACAACAATACAATACACTATCATAAAACTACTAAAGACATTATTAAAGATACATAACATTGAAATATCACAATTACTATCATACAATTAAGTCAATAAAATCGTTATTGAGGTATTCCTCGAGAGAGTAAAAAGATTTTTTTATTAAATATTTTTTTATTATAATTGAGAAGTTCCTCTCTGGTAATTCCCTGATGCTCAAAGGTAGGATATTAAAAAATGATACAGTATAATAGTCAGATCCCCTACGTGTCCTTGCAAGTCTATGAAAGGGCTGCACAAGGCTAGTGTTGGTACGAGTAGGATAGCCATGCATGTCGCTATGATTAATATATTTACTGATACTATGGGCAAGATAGGATAGACATTGAAAGATAAAAATACAAGGGAGGGTAAGTATTCGCAGCTCCAAGAAACAATGACGACAACAGTCGGGATATCCCAACCCCATCATCACACGCAAACATCTACGTTGTAGCTTAAATATTTTAAGCATGTGTGGTGAGTGGCCCCATGTCAATATCGCATAAGACATAGCAGAGCAGAAATAGCCATGATATGCTGACATAAGTGTGTTTCTAGAGACACGTTTTGCCAGGCTTTTTATCAGATAAATAGTTTTAGAGAGCCTAGCGACTAGTTGGATGACATGCTCTACCCATGTCAGACCCGGGTCCAGATATACACCCAGAAACTTAACAGGGGGAGGTCAGGTTGTGAAGTCTTGAGAGAAAAGTTCATGTTCTGTGTTTTGGTATTATTCAGACTCAGTTTGTTGGATTGAAACCAATTTTTTATGTGTAGTTGCATTTCTGAGGCAATATCTGTTATGGGTTCAGAGGGACGACACTGATGCAGGCTGGTTGTATCATCTGCAAATAGAGCTAGCTTTGGGTTATCAGCACAGTTTGGCAGGTCATTAATGTATATTAGAAATAGTAAGGAGCTTAGGACAGAACCTTGCGGAACTCCGTGTTTGATGGTTTGTTTTTGTCAGACTCCCCCACCGCAACTGACATATTGCAATCGATTATATATATGTGAATCAACAAAGGCTATACTTCCAGGGTTAAATTTATAATATGTAAGCTTATGCAGTCAAATATCAAATGAGGCCCAATCAAAAACTTTTCTTAAGTCGAAAAATGAGGCATAGGTGTCTAAACCCCCATCCAAACCTTCAGTGACATATTCAGTGGTGGAGCGTTTATTTCTAAAACCAAATTGAAATTGTGTGAAAATGACGTTATTTTCAAAATGGGCATTAATCTGGTCCTTCATTAAGGATTCTAGAATTTTTGAAAAATAGGGAGAAGATAAATAGGCCGATAATTTGTTTGGTCTTCAATCGAGCCTTTGTTTTTATAGATTGGCACAACTTTAGCGATTTTTAATGCCGAAGGAAATGAATTAAGGGATATGCATTGGTTGAACAGGTTGGTCAATGGATATACAATCATGTTTTTGAGACTTTTAACAAGTTTTGTGGTCATATTGTAACAGTCTTTGCTATTGGAATCCTTTAAACATCCTATCTTATCTCGCACCACATTGAATGTAACCTGTTGAAAGCTAAAAACTTCCTTGTTAAAGTTTCCCGGGAAGTAAGAGTCAAAGGTTTGAATCGGGTCAGGAAGTTTGGTGATTACCTCTTCAGCCACATCAATGAAAAAATTATTAAACAGTTCTGCATTTAAGAATTAATGATGACTCCTACTGGCCACATTGCACCATTATTTACATTCTGGAAGAATTTTTCCGGAACTCCATGACGAAAAGAGTTCTTCTCTCTGCCCTTTTTCGTCCGCATTTTTTCACAGATGCAATTGCAAACACCTTATTTGTCTAGGTAATCTGTAATTTGCTCAACTTTGAGTTCAGGGTCAAAACTTGATATAAATAGCCATCCAGTCTTTGGGAGCGACTTGTAGGTCGTCATCAGCCTCTCTGGTGCCCCTGCTGGATGCAGGCCGCTTATGGACTGATTGCTTTTTCTTTCTTTCCACCGTAATCCAAGGTTCGTCTTTATTTTTATTTTCTGCCGCGTCATCTTCGTTCTCATCACTGTTTTCTTTATCAGCGAAAGTAAGGTTAAGATCATTTTCTTCTTCGTTGATCGATCCGTCATTTGTCGGCTCCATTTGAACTACTGATACTGATGTGCGTCGAACGGTTAGCCTACTCACATCAACATTTCCGGATTCAACGATTTCGGGACTGCCAACCTCTGCTTCTGTCTGATTTTTATCACATGTTTTGTTTTGATCGGTATTTTTCGTTTCAACTTTCTCATTGTGAAGAATGTCAATCTTCGCTGGCAAGTACTCGCGGTTTTTTACGTTTTTTTGTGGTTTTTTTTGCAACTGCACAGTTCTACTAATTAATTTTATTAATTTTTTCTTCCAATAGGTTTTTGTTTTCTTCTAGCAAAGCATTTTTCTCTTTTAGGCCCACTATAATTTCATTAAGCAGCCTATTTTTTTCTGATTTGCCCCCGTCAAGATCAATGGAGGTTAAGCTATGGCTATGATCAAGACAAAAACATCGCGTTTCGTCGATTATTTGAACTTCGCTAGCCCAATCTCTTCTTGCACAAGAGTTATGGAAGACTTTACCACATTTTACACAAACTAAACTTGAAAATTTCTTGGTTTTACAGCATTCAAACGTCGATTTTGTACCTGCTTCTTTAGCGCGATGTTCACTCGGCGCCATCTTGAATTGGATCTATACTATCTAGAGGCTAACTAGAGGGTTTTCTTCACGTTCACCAATTACAAGGATTATATTTATTCTCTCTTGGATTGATAAGGTTTTCCTTTTAAACGAATTTTTTGCCGCAGTCTGTAAAATCCCCATTAACTTTAAATTGTACTCCCAATGAATCCACATATATCCATAAAAATATGTTACCATTTTTATTCGAGACCCTGTATGGAGTCTTTATCCAAATATCGTAAATCCCATTTTTTGCTATCAGTTACGTAAACGGAAACTGAAAAATGCAATAAAGTTGCTGATCAAATTTTGAATTCGATTAAATGCATCCAGACCAACAATTCAATAAACATTATTCCGTCAACAGCATGAATGGCATCTACCAATATATTTGCATTTTAACAAGAAGTAATCAACATTTTCCGTTTTTTGTTGTTAATCATTGATTATTTATCTTTCATTTTTATGTTTTGTCTGTGATAAACTGCATTCAATGTAGTGATGGGCAAAGCAAAACCACGACCAAGACTTGCATGGTCTTGGTCTTGGTTTTGTTTTTGCACATAGAGTCTTGGTCTCGGTCTTGCAAGATAATGTAATATCTTGGTCTCGGCCTTGGTCTTGCAGTAAGGATCTTGTAACGCTTGCTTTAAAACAAGGCGCAAAATTAAAAAAAAAAAATAAACACGACAAAAAATAAATTAATCTCAGACTGTTTCGAATTTAATTTCCGTATGTTTCACTCTTTCCATTCGGTAACTAAAAATCTGAAATTTTTGAAAACCTAAAAATCTAGCAATGGAATATTTACCAATACCACATCTATATCAAATTGGTGACTGATTCGTACCTTTCCATTCTCAAATGAAACCTACGAAAAAGTCTCTACCCAACTCGAATATATTTTTATGTTAATTTTACGATAGCTACGTCTAACATGATAATGATTTTACATAATTCAGAAATATACGTATACAGTGCTTTTCTTTAATGTCCCCCCCCCCTTTTAATTTTTGAACGGATCAATTTAAAAAAATTAAAAGTTGAGGTAATGGTATTGATGAATGAATACTATATTTTAGAGTTCAATTGACAGATGGAAATTTCAAGATGGCTGCTGGGCGCCATCTTGGGAAAAAAAATTAAATAGAAAGGGGGGTCTTTTGGCACATCATTTTGAAGCCCCTGACGAGTACTTTATAACCCTAGAATATAAAGTCAATAACTTAACCTACTACAAAATGGCAGTACATTTAATAATTATCTGAATACACTAACATTTAACTTGATAATTTGAGTTCAATTGAGAAGATGCTGTAAATGGTTGCCTTGAACTTCTTGACATAAGAACAGCCTGTCCGAAATTTCACGCCGAACATTTTCAAACATCGTAACATCGATATTTCTACAAATATTTGTTATTCTCTGCCGTATATCCAATATTGAAGCAGGTTCAATTTCGTACACCTTTTGCTTCAAATAGCCCCATAGAAAAAAGTCTAGAGGTGTCAAATCTGGCGAGCGAGCTGGTCATTCCACAGGACCTCGACGGCCAATCCAACGACCGGGGAAATTGTTATCTAAATAGTTCCTAACTTGCCTGGAATAGTGTGGTGGAGCTCCATCTTGCTGGAATACAATATCCATATCGAATTCATTAGGATTCGCTTCTATGATTTCGGTGATTAGGGGGTCAATACTATTTTCCAGCATATCCAAATACAGTTCCCCTGTTAAATTTTGTTCGATGAATAGAGGTCCTACAATATGGTTTCCCAATATCCCTGCCCAAACGTTATTTTTTTCTGGATATTGAGTATGAGTTTGCCGGAAGACGTGAGGATTAGTGTCACTCCAATAACGGCAATTTTGTCTATGAACATTACCATTGAGAAAAAAAGTACATTCATCACTAAAACAAATATTTTGGAGATAGGTAGGATGCCGTGCAATGGTTTCCGTCATAGTTTCGCAGAATTCTGTTCTTCGATCAGGGTCATCTTCAGTTAACTGGTGTACCATTTGGATTTTGTATGGATGATATTTATTCCTTTTCAAAAGTCTCCATACAGTAGAAGGACAAACCTCACAGACATCCGCGACGGAG
>JAEQML010048636.1:0-53119 GCA_016904865.1 Pissodes strobi | reverse complement strand
ATACTCTCTGAATCTTGATATAACATTGTCATTTCTCAATTTTTCATTTCATTCTTAAAGTTCTCACAGCAGCCATTTTCTTCTGCTAATGGGTGGTTCTTCTACTTACTTTTCAGGTAACACTGATGATGGCTTAGGCCGAAAGCGCTCTGTTATGCTTTTATAAGAAGTCCTTTTGGATTAAATTTTGCATGG
Source organism: Pissodes strobi (assembly GCA_016904865.1). Classification (NCBI taxonomy): domain Eukaryota; kingdom Metazoa; phylum Arthropoda; class Insecta; order Coleoptera; family Curculionidae; genus Pissodes; species Pissodes strobi. The sequence goes on along the minus strand of JAEQML010048636.1, from coordinate 52,924 downwards.
AATACAAAGTGTTTCATTTGGTATCTATATATATGTTTTCCACTTTTAAGTAATGAGGCATACTAGAAATATTTTATCTTGTCGTGCAAAGTCATTAGTAGAACATTCGGCAATTATTATTAAAGATTTTAATTATCATTGAAAGTATTACTTTTTACTTTAGTACTATATTCGTATGTTTATATTATTTTAATCCGCAAGAAGTATTGGCAATTATGCTTTAACAAAACATATTCGAACGATTATGTGTTCTATCTTACTTATGTACTATTAGATTAACACAGGTATATGTGTTCTCCATATTATCCCCTTTTTTCTCTATTCCCTTTCAAACTATATCTTATATTATCTTTAAGATCTTAATAATAAGGTTTGAATCATACTGTATGTATAATTGGATAAAAAATATTACAACTTATGCTAAAATGTATGTACAGGGTGATCCCCTATAATGTCGCCCCCCTTTAACTTTTTTATTTTAAATGTCCCAAAAAAATTAAAAGTATGGTTATGTAGGTACTGAAAAATACTGTTTTTCTGTGTATAAAAAAATATTGGAAAAATGATCAGTATACAGGGAAAAACAAAAAGTTAATTTTTTTTTTCAATGGAACACCCTATATATGAATTTATTTTTCGATTTTTCGTAAAATTCTAAGCATATTTTGTCCATGGTGTTATACCTCTAGAGTTAGTAGTTTCACAGGTATAAACAGTTGAAAATCGGTACTTTGGCTACTTTTCACCTTGGTAGCAAGAAGATCATTAGAGATGGAGTAAAATGAATTTCACATGTCTATCTTAACTTTTCAAGGGCTATCTGACGGTACTAACTGGCAGGCGGTACCATGGGTACCAAATCTGGTACCTCGGTAGATACCATCAGTTAGCACCATCAGATAGCCCTTGGAAAGTTAAGATAGGAATGTGAAATAAATTTTACTCCATCTCCAATGATATTCTTGCTACAAAAGTGAAAAGGAGGGAGCCAAAGTACTGATTTTCAACTGTTTATAGCTGTGAAACTACTAACTCTATAGGTATAACATCATACATAAAATATGCTTAGAATTTTACGAGGAATCGAAAAATAAATTCATATATAGGGTGTTCCATTGAAAAAAAATTAACTTTTTGTTTTCCCCTGTATAATGATCATTTTTCCAATATTTTTTATACACAGAAAAAAAGTATTTTTCAGTACCTACATAACCTTACTTTTATTTTTTTTGGGACACTTTAAATAAAAGAGTTAAAGGGGGACGACATTATAGGGGATCACCCTGTACTACGTTGTTATACTTATTAAATTGCGGCATTAGCTTTTTCTGCACCATCTGTTATATTTGTGACGTGGCCGTCGGTCAGTATTAGGTCGTTGTTGGGTAGCCTTGTGCTTGAGACACATCGTGGAAGTTTCAGGTATTTGAGCTTGCATTCCATTGTCCGGCAATAGAAAGAACCAGACAAACTATCCACCCCCAGAAAGCTATTCGATTTCATGAAAAGGATTAAGCCTCTGGCCTAGTGGAATATACAGATGTGAGCCACGATATACCAAGGGTCGCAGTGGAGGGCCCCATTTGGGCCCACTCACACATACAAATACAAAATACAATAGTTCAGTAGAGTTACAGTTCTAGAGTTGATGATATATCATCTTCATTTTTATTGTAAATCAAAAATATTTGGGCTTCATGAAGCACTTTATCTAAAGTACTTAATATACTCGACCCGCACTGGTAGTTTTATAACAGTCTTGTCTGAACACAATGTATTTTTAATGAACAAATTGCCCACAAGCACTTCAAGTCTTCTGACCTGACAGAAACACAGACAGTTGCACACTTGGGTACCCTTCAGCTGGTTCATTTAAATGGAAAAAGAACAAGTTTCTTTTTCCTTTCAACTATCCATCCTCAAGTTCATTAATCTTGATATCAGCTTCATGTAGCGCAGTAAGAGATATTGCTTCATTTAATTGCAAGTAGTTGCTCTATCCAAACTTTCAGCAATAGCCCCTTTCCATTTCTCGACATTCAATCTGATCTTTCTGCGTTTAGTGTGGACATTCTCTTCATCAACTTTACTTAAATATGGAGGACATCCAGGTAGCTTACTTGGAATCTCCCACAAGAAACCGTTACGAAATATAATTATAATATCTACACGTTATAAAGTAATTAAATAAATGAAAAACCGAGTGAAAAATATTAATGTAAACAAATAAGTCGACCATCAATTCGGTCGACGTGTGATGACTCATCCTTGCCTAAAACCGCCTGCTTCCTGGCCTTGTCGTATAGGTGGCCTTGGGTAAGCGCGGGCAAAACGAGCACGGCTTCGACCAGCCTTGAGCCGCTAAAAGAAGTGGAAGGTTTTTGCTTCGATTTCGAATTAGGATTGTGCCTTTGTTTAGAGTTACCTGTAAACTTTAATGAAGCATAAATCAATAAAATTTTAAAACAAGAAAATAATATTCTTAGATGTAGATAAATGTGAACTTCTATTTATTTTAAGTAACCTCTGTTCTTCAATGTAAATCTGGCATCTACTTAATTAAAAAATATACGATTCTTTCAACAAACATTCAAAAAAATTCTCAACTCAATTAACATCTTACTTTTATGAAATAATATATGCTTGAATTAAACTAACAATTAGAATGTTTTTGTAGAAAACAAAAGATTTAAGGCAAATTTGGGACAGGGGTTAAAGCAAGTATATTTAATTTATGTGAAGTAGGTAGATACTTGTAAGATATAAATATATCCGAGAAAAACACATACTTGGAAGGGGAATAGTTTTTTCTGTGTGTAGGAATATATCGGTTAGTGGCAGTACTTTTTCTATAAATATCAAATTCTAGTGTGTTACTATCGTTCCTAATCACTAAAGTATCAAAGAATTATAGTAAGCCATTGTTCTCGACTTCATAAATAAATTTTATGGTTGGGAAACGGTTGTTTAGTTTTGTTACAAAATCTTCGATATTGGCAGTTATTGTGTCGAAAATCACAAAAATGTCATCCACATCCCTGTACCATACTCTTGGAAAATATTCGAACTCCGGACTGATTTCATTTTCAAATTTACTCATGAAAAGATTGGGTAAGAACGGTGATCAACACTTGCCCATTGCCGGACCTTCAAGTTGTTGGTAATATATATTTTTATAATGAAAATAATTTTGATCCATGCAAGTTTGGTTAAAGTTAAATATTCTTGTTTGATTTCGTCATCAAAACTATTCATCTCAAGTAATTTACCAAAGTATTGCAAGGTCTGTGGGATTTGTACACTAGGGAACAATGAGCTAACATCAAACGAGATTAAAATTTCACCTTCATTAAGGTTCGTACCTTTAATTTTGTTTATAAAATCTAAGGAATGTATAGTACTCCTTAATTCTGTTGCTTATGTATCAATTACTAAAAACGTTTTTCTCTGGAACTCATACCAATCTTCATGTTCAATATTTGTTAATCTAAATGTTAGTTTTTATATAGTACGAATCCTTCTAATTCAAACATACGTCGTTTACTGTACAAATTTTTGATTTCTAAATCTAGCAACTTTTGTCTGGCAAAAGAGTGTACCTACTTAATCTGTAACAAGAGAAGATTTAGGTAAAACAATTTTAATAAAAGTTGGAAAAACATTACATTTCTTACAAGACTTTAACCCATTAGTGCATGAGGTTAAAAAAACAAAAAAAAACAAACAATTTTTCAAGTAATATTTATTACTGGAGAAGTAAATAACACGAAGAAACATTAAAAGAAACGGCAAATTAATTTTTTTTTGAAAAAAAAATGTGCCCTTTAAGGGACGTTATGCATAAAAGACTAAAGAATAACAATATCAAAAAAAAATAAAATAATATCTTATTTGGTATGATACGTTGAAAAACAATATTTTGGGTGTAAGCCTACGTCACATTTGATACAAATAAAATTGGACTTCTTTTTACAGAAAGCGCATCTTCTATCTGTCTGTGAATGCTCAACTAAATGATTTAATTTATCAAATCTTGTGTCGACAGGCAAGTTCGGTGGTACCTTTCCCCTATTAGACTTCACTCCATATGAATGAAGAAATGCCAGTGCTAAGTTCCTTCGAAATGCGAGTAATGAAGAGCAAACTGGATTTTCAGGATGAATAATTCGCATCAGTAGCCAGGCATTGACTACCGAGACATCAAATAAATAGACAAAAATTGGCCACCACCATTTTCTTTGCCGCATTCTCGTTCTATAATTTGCTACCATATTATCTAATTTATCGACGCCACCCATTCCACGGTTGTAGTTATATATTATACCAGGTTGTGGGACATTTATTTTCGACTTAGACTCCCTACAGTAGCGTGGTGCACTTTTATTTTCAGAAGTATCAAAGTTGGAAGCCGCTGACACTATTTTGTTGTCCTTCCATTGAACAACTATCAGATCTTCAGATGATACATGGTGTGATGAGCCCCTTATTGCTTTATTCCATTCTTGTTTGAACTTTAGAGGGCAATTTTCTGTTCGATTCTCTCTCAAAGTTCCTGTTGCGCAAAATCCTTTCTGAGATAAATGAGTAAGCAGCTTTAACGATGTAAAATAATTATCAAAGTAAATTTGATATCCTTTATGGGGTGGAATATTTGCTTTCTCAAGTAAAGATAACACTACATTTCCGCCAATACCAAAAGTTTTGCTTCCACTCTCTAGCGTAGCTTGTTTGCCCATATAAATATCAAAAGCCAGCAAATATCCGTTACTGGTGCACAATGCCCAATTTTTAAACCCAAATCTTATTGGCTTTCCCCTGATGAATTGTTTGGCGTAGTGCTTTCCGTAATATGGAATCATACTTTCATCAATACTCAGTTTCTCATCAAGTCCACTATACTTTCTAAAATTGACGTTCAGAGCTTCGATAATTGGGCGAAGTTTGTAGAGTCGATCTTCTTTATCAATTTTTAAATTATCGTTCAAATGTAAATTACGAATTATTTGCTCAAATCTATTCAGCCGCATACTATCAGCAAGAATTATCGGTACGTCACTTTGGGGTGACCAGTACATCCTTTTGTTTGGATACTTGGCATATCCAGAAAGAAGTAGTGCGCCAAGAAAAACATATAATTCTTCAAGTCTCAAATTCAGATTTAAATTATTTTGAGCTGCGTACAGATTGGACTGTGCTACAATAAGTTCACATAACCTCTCATCAAAAAACAGCTGGAAAAAATTCAGGGGTGTATTGAGGTTTATCAAATCAGCGGGAGGCGGTTCGGGATGACACTCAGTAATTATCGAAAGCGATGGCTTATCAACCGTCCATACCCTTTGTGGTTTTGACTTTTCAGTATTGGATGGCTTTTGAATTTTTCTCTTCTTTGATACAGACTGGTCGATTTTTTTTGTTACGAAGCAGGATAGTGGAATTTCGTCTTCTGAGTCATATTCTGGTGGATTTCGCCTAAACAAAACTGCTTCACATTCTGTACGTAACAATGATGCGCCAAAATGGTTTGGGTCGGCTTCATGTTCCTCATCCGACTTATCACTATCCTGGTCAGTTGCAATACCATCGTCTGGGGGAAATAAATACACATCAGCTCTATCAGGCTCATCTTCTTCAAGCTCTGCTATCAAATCATGAAGAGACAATCTGAAATAAAAGAGCATATCTGCAACGATATTCTGAAAGTAATGACCCTAATGCATACCGTCTCCTATAGGGACGACAAAATATAGAGCCAAATAACAAAAAGTCAAAATTTTATGTGGTACTCGTGCACTCTTCATCAATCGTACACTCTTCAACAATCGGAAATAAATAACCATATATGCAACGATATTCTGAAATAAGTGATCCTAGTGCATAGCGTCCCCTATGGGGGACGACAAAATATAGAGCCATGTAACAAAAAGTCAAAATAAAATTTCTCTATTTGTATGTAAGAAACTTTATCCATACTCTATTTATTCACTAATAAATATCGTTTCACTGCAATATATGTTATAATATTCACAAAATAAAATAAAAACTCACCCGCCGCGCTTAGTTGTGTATAAACTCGCATCCATGCTCTTTACCACTTCAAAAATTGAACACAAACAAATATCAATTCTACCTGTTTATCGTTCGAACGTTACAAGTAGACTGTCGTCAAGCTATAAAACACGTGTTGGGATATTTTATAGCATAGCGCGTGCATTGTTGCCACGTTTAATAGGCGTCCCCTAAAAGGGACTCTATGCACTAATGGGAAACCAAGTATCTCCACTTACTAGCCTAATCTTGGTAGAAAACTCACGATAAAGATTAAGTTCCGCTGACCGTGAAGCCATCACAACCATGTTGGGGTTTGGAACCTTTGGCAAAATGCACTAAAACAGAGTTGTATCCACAACATAAAAACAGAATTTTGCACTCGACGCGCTTTTCGCTAACCATGTTAACATCATCAGGATATGATCATCTCCAGATGATCAAGGCCAAGACATGACGTTCAGAAGCATACTAAAAAAACATTCGTTATGTATTATATCTTATTCACTCAATAATCGTGTTGTGCCTACAATATTAGTTTATTTTTCAAGGTAGCCACTAACTACTTTAATTAATTTGAAATTAATAAAAATAACTCCGTCTCTATACATAAGTTTCAAACCTTAATGTTATAACCGATGTTACTTGATTGAAGCATCTAAATTTATTTAGCATTCCTTAGCTGTGGATTTGCGATTTTAACTCGAGTTTTAACTTTTATTTAAAAATTTCTTAAATATAGGTATATCAAATAAAGAAGAGGAAAATATTGCAAAATGGAAGCCGAGAAATATACATCTATTTATTTAGCCCTCTAAGTTCAGTAAGTTGCATTAAAAAGCTACATTTTCCATTTAGTTAGTCAAATTAAGTTAAATGGAACTTGAAAACGGTATATATTTTCTGGTATTCGATAACTCTCTATATATACAATTGTTATCCAACTTCATATTCCATATTATAATTTTATGTACAAGTGTATAACCTCTTTATAGGGGCTTTTAAATGCAGGTCGCTGTGTTGTCCTATTTGGTATAGGACAAAGGCGATAAGAGAACGGTTTAATCCTTTTCTAGTATGTGCGACCGCTTGGCTTCGGGCCATTTAGTTTATTTGATCCACCTAGTCGCGTTATTTATGATCCTTTGAGCAAATAAACTGAGCGAATTTCCTTTTAACCCACTGACTCTTTGATTTACCGAGGTTAAAATGTTACAAATTGCCGCAAATCGTCGAAATTGCTTTGTACCATTTATCAGCTTAAAAGCTCTTTAACTTAGACGATTTTAATTGGTGGTCCTGGGGTTGTCCTCATTTTTACAAAGATATACTTGGCGTCTGCCGATCTACGAGCAGATTTTAAAACAAAGATTTATTCAGAATAGAGAAGCGTAATTTACACACTGGATGCCCGTTAATCATGTTAGCATGATTAGGAGTTTATTAAAACTAAACTTTTAAATATCTAGTGATTTATGGTGTACAGCCTGAAAGAATTACGGTGGTGTACTCAGGATTTACGAGAATTTATAGGTGATTTATTGATGATTTAACGGAATTTGCGGGGATTTGTTTGTTAAAAAAGGGTTTATAGTGTACGACATTTTACATGGAGAGCTATTTACTCCACGCTTTTAATCTACCTATTTATATTAACCATTTGCTTAGTGAAAAGAATTCAAAAAAGGAACCAATCCAGTTGATTGTTTTTAATCATGCTCCATCAACCAGTACAATGATCTTTACGTGATAGGGCTTTATATAAACTATTCTTACATTCAATAATTTCCATATTTTCGTATGGGTTTACACTATGAATTAATTAATTCTCAATGTGGAGTCCCGCAGGGATCTCATTTGGGTCCTCTTTTCTTTACCTTATTTGTTAATGATCTGGGATCTTGCTTCAAACACAGTCAGTTCCTCCTCTTTGCGGATGATTTAAAGTTGTACATGGAGGTCTCTTCCTCTGATGATTTTTTGAAACTCCAGTCTGATTTGGATCGCTTGGTAACTTGGTGTGATCTAAACGGTATGGACTTGAACACTTCAAAGTGTTACTCCATTGTCTTCCATCGATCTAGGATGGCACTTGAACACCCTTATTCAATTAACAACAATCACCTGTCAAATGTTAGTAGAGTGCTATAGAATGTTGCTGAAATGAGAGATTTGGGGCTCACCATGGATTCTCGACTCACATTTGCTGCTCATATGGAGGGCATGATTTCTAGGTCTCTTCAACTCTTGGGATTAGTGAAGCGAATTTCTTGTGATTTTATTAACGTTAGAGCTATTAAACAATGATTTTTAAACTTTTACTCTTCATTAATTAGACCTCACCTAGAATATTCTTCCTCTGTTTGGAATCCCCTCTATAGCGTGCATATCCAGTTCAGCACAGATTTCTAAAGTATGTTGCTTACAGATTGAATATGCCAAATCTAACTTATTCTCAAATTGAATCTCATATCCACATTGAATCACTGGAAGATTGCCGAAATACGAGAGACCTTAAAATGCTCTATAACTTATTATATAGCAAATACAAATCTCCCTCATCGCTAGTCTGCATGTGCCCTCAAGAGAAACGCGTTCACGCAACACTTTTTCTTTATCATCCCACAGAACCAATTATGGTCAAAACTGTTTCATATCAAGGTCATGTAGACTGACAAACAGTTGTCCCAGACTTGGCTTTTTTTCGAACCAGTCGGTATTTTTGGGGAAGTTAAGGAGGTTGTGACTTGAGATCTCTGTGACTCGTGTTTCCCTATTGCAATTGTTATTGTTGTTAGTATTATTTTTAATTGTTAATATTATTTTCTATTGTGTTGTATTGTATTGAATTGCATAATTCTTGTTAATTAATTTATAACAGTAAGACTTGATCTTTCTGTTCTACCATGCTCTAATGAGCTATGTGTTCTCTGATTCTAGTTTCGGTTGGCTCTAATAGTTTGGTTACAGTGCATGCAACCAATTTTATATATTCCTCCAATATTTCGATTTTATCCTTCACACCATCCAATATTGTCTTTTTTAGCCCTCTACGTTCCACTGGTAGCTCCATGTAACCGCTGATCTAATAATCTGTTGGCCTACTACAAATAGCTTAGCCGCTACTCACATGTAATGCTTCTAGTGTCATCTCTTAGAAAATTTAATTCTATGATTCGTTTGTATGCTATACGCTATTTATATTTTAGTCTTTGGCTAGCGGAGAAAACAGGGGGCAGTCTAATATTGCAAGTGATTACACTAAATACAGGATATTTTTATATTCTACAACGCGGTCGACTTTTTTGAAGTGAAATTTTCTCTTGGCGCGATCTATACATGTTTCCTGGGTAGTGAATATGTCTGAGATATCTCGGTATGTAATCTAGGTTCGGCCGTATAACGCTCATTCGGAAAATCTGGCATGTTTTAGGCAATACTTGGATACGGTCAATTGTTTTTGGCGATCAGATTTTGCATTTCCAAGTTATGACGTCAAATGTGTGATTTTTCAAATTTTGCTTTGATACACAATAACTGTCAAAAAAACTAATTAATTTTGATGACATTTTCTGGACACATTCTTTGTGGTGGTCTTCCGTACTCTATTGACATTGGTTAGAATCGGAAAATGGCCAGTGTTTTTTTTTCTGGGCATGAGTACTTTTTAAAAAGGGGGGATACTTTGAATCATTCTAACCCGAAAAAGCAGGGAGGATAAAAAACCGAGACGCCTCACTGTGGGCCACATGACCCGGTTATAGAGGAATAATATCAAAATTGAAAATTGAGGAAAATCCGGAAAATTTACTATAACATTACTTCACAAAAGATAGCTCGTCAAAACCCATATAAGCATTTTCATTGAAACATATAGTAGGCACCAAAAATTTTACGTTGCTTCGCGACCTGTCAATTAAAACAAAATATTATTTGTTAATTTCTGTTAAATAAAAATATTTGTTAATCTCTGTGACTGCTAAAGTGAAAATTTTTGTGATATGGAGTGTGACCCTAAGGGTAAGTAGTTTTCATTTATATAGCTACGTTTTAAAAAAATATATATTTTAATTAGTAAATAATACTAAATTATCTAGTCTTAGTATATTATAATTATGAAAAAAAAACGCAATTTGTATTGATTTATGGATTAGATTTCCAGCGATTTCCAGTATGCAACTTATATGGTCTGATTTAATGAAGTTTATGCAAGATATCAATATATAAATGAAGTGCCACCAGGTGCCCCTCTTTATATTTTGAATTTTTTGGTTTCTTCCACAAATGGGAACTATACAATGCGGTTGTTAAAAAAGTTCTGCTCCCCTCATTTTTTGAACGGCTTAATATAAAAGATTCAAATTTGGTATCGAATAATGGGTAAGAAAATAATTGATTTTTCGTCTTTAAACGCGTTTAGCACATTTTAAAATTCCTGGGTAGTGAATGAGATGAAACGCTCAGCTGTGTAACGCTCATTCGGGTAACTTCGTTAGGTGACGTGACGTAGAGGGGTCATTTTTTACCTGACTAAAAATAAAAATTGACACAAGTGCAATGGTATACCATCAACAGAAGGTAGGCTATCATAGAGGCTGTGACGTCATTAGGCCTGCCCTAAATGCGTTTTTGAAGTGAAAGCTTCTTTAGGCGTGTTCAGTACTTTTATTTAACCACTTTCAGATGTCTGATAGAACTGAAATTTCGTAGGTGCATAGGTTTCCGGCGACACTACTCTTTAATAAATTTTTTAGGCAAAAATTCAAGATGACGGGGATCCAAAATGGCGAACTTACTATTTTATAACCGACTGGCATAAAATTTATGAGTTGGGGGTGTTTAAGGTCGCTGAATATGATTTTTAACTCACATTTAAAAATTTGGAGATGGCCGATCTAAAATGGCGAACTTTGCTATTTATGGACCGATTCGTTTTAAATTTGGGACTTGGGTGTGTTAGATTGTGAAAAATTAACAGCAGATTTCGCCTTGTTGAAGTTTTGACTTCTGTAGTGTGGTCTTAAGCACACACCAAATTTTAATTTTCATCTCTGTTACTTATTTTGACTAAATACCTTAAATAAAGGTAAAATCGACAATTCCGACTACTGTGGCCTTTATTGAAGGAAATGAACTAAAGGTAAGTAATAACAACGTTCTTGGCCCTTGAAAATTTTTGTATACATATGTATATATTACATTTCTGCAACCAATGGCCATAATATTAGACTATCCGAGATTGTTTAATTGTTGCTTTTTGTTGGTTATGTTTTATTTTGTTTATGTTCTTTATGTTGGTTTATGTTTAATATAAATACATATTTTTTAGGTTAGACACCAGTTGGTTATGACAATGATCGACGGTAAAATGGTCAATTCTCTGACAAATACATCTTCTCAGATATGTTACATATGTGGCTCCTCTCCAAAAGAAATGAACGATTTGGAGAAAGTAAGACAAAAACCTATTGACATCACCACATTCAGTTACGGCCTTTCCACCTTACATTCATGGATACGATTTTTTGAATGGCTACTGAATATTACCGGTTGCAACTAAAAAAATGGCAAGCTCGAAAAAATGATAAAGAAATTGCAAATCTGGAAAAGAAACGAATTCAGACGGAATTTAAATCCAAAATGGGGCTTCTGGTGGATCAACCAAAACTGGGAACTGGTACAAGTAACGACGGAAATACCACCAGAAGATTTTTTTCAGACCCAGATATTTCTTAACAAATTACCAAAATTGAGAAAACCTAATACATCGATGTTCAGTCATCTTACAAAAAATATCCAGCGGCTTCAACATAAAATGTGACGAATTCGATCAGTATGCTACGGATACAGCAAAATTAGCAATTTCCCTATATCCCTGATATTACATGCCTCCTGCAATTTACAAAGTTCTAGTTCATGTATCGGAAATAATACAACATGCGTTGGTCCCCCAAGCTAGAAATAAGGATTATAGACGGTTTCGTGAACATAATTCAAGAAAATGCGATCGTATATCGACAAACACAGATATCTTCAATAATCTTTTGCTATCATCCGACCCTGTAATATCTGGTTGAAGAAAAAGACCTGGAGCCAAAATAAAAAATTTAATCCTGAAGCCATGGCTCTCTTTGATTGTCCAGATGCAACAAGTCCAACCTTTGAAAGCAGCGAAACTGAAAGTGACGCTGACTCAGAATAATAATTTTTAAAAATGTTTATATCCGTATTGCCTCCCTAATTTGTTTTTTTTGTCTGATTTTGATCGTTATTTTATCCAACTTTCGCATTAATGTTTTCTCCCATTACATGTGATTTCCCTGAGTTCGTTTCTAATTGAAATATAATTGTTTTACCATAGCAAAATTGTTTTATAGAGCAACTCTTTGACGAATTGTCAAAAAGTTTGATCATTTGTAGTGTAGATAGGTTAATGTGTTCTTATTTGCGGAACTTTAATTTCCTACAAATTTCAGATTTTTACTAAATTAGTTCCATAATTGCTGGTATGTTTAATTATCTCTAATAGACAATAGTTAAAATTATAGGGTAAATAATTACTAAACATTGCTATTTTTAAATATAGATCTAGTTTATATATCGTAACGTGGCCAACCCAAATCTTTTTAATACTAATCTTGAATACATTGACACTTTAAGTATATTTATAGAATTAGGATACCATTTAACGGTTGTTAATTAATTAGCATTTGAAATTCGCGATTTAATTTAGGATAAAACGGTGCCTACCTATCCAATTTTTAGCTAAGTTTGTTATATTTTATATAAGAGTAAGTTATCAAATGATGGTGATTTCCGCTCTGATATAAGGTGACAATGTTAATAGAAAGTACTATCAAACTTCAATACTTTAGATGTTAACATACAAAATTAACCTCATTTGATAGCTTATTAATAAAAATGTTAACCGTTTAGACTTGACAGCCTCTTAAAGTTGAAAAACAAGTGAATTTAGATGCTGCAGCGCATATTTCAATACATATGCCTATTATTTCTCACAAAATCAAAAACTGCAATTAAATAATAGGCTGTTTCATTAAAGAAATAAACATTTGTTTAATGAAACGGTTCGTCACGCTTTTTTGGGACACTCTATATAATTTTTTATATACACATATGTATTAGGAAAGCCTATACAATTCTCTACAACCTGAAAAAAAAATCATTATTCTACGTTTAAAACCAAGGAGGTTAAGAAAATTACCCATTTATAATTAATTACTCTCTACGTTACCCTGTATATAAATCAGATTTTAAGCTTATAAAGATTATTTTTGTGGTTACACTTAAGTACGGTGTTAAATTTATATAAAGAAAACTATTTCGCCGCAAAACCTTAAAAGCTTTGATTTTTCCTCTATAACCGGGGTATGTGGCCCACGCGCCTGTTCGATAGAAAATTTTTAAAAGAAAAATCTCTAAATTTTTCTCTGTTTTGAAAACGTCGGGAAAATGTAAAAACATGGATTTATAGGTAAAAAAAAATAAGATTTTTACATGTCTTCCGAGACAAAAATCTCATTATAGAAGAGCTTCTTCTTCTACTTTTTAATATGGATACATATTAGTAGGCTACTGCCTGTTCATTGCCAACACGTCCTCCCCGGAAGATGAAGTCCAGCATTCTCTCCAGCGTTTTGGTGCCCTTCCCTGTGATCTCTTCCCTACCGGATTATTCATTTTTGCGTTTCTGACGAGTCTGCTGTCCTCTATTCTTTTTAAATGTTTGTTTCAGAATCTTCGTCTTTGTCTCACCCAACTTCCTATGTCCTGTATCTTGGATTGTAATCTGATGTCTTCATTTCGTATTCTGTCGTATAGTGTTTTGCCTTGCATACTTCTCAGAGTTTTCATTTCAACTGTTCTCATCATTTGTAAAGTTCTGTTTGCATCTGGTCTTGTTTCTGCTGCGTATGTTATGATAGGTCTTACTGCCGTTTTATATATCTTGATTTTGCTTTCCGTATTGAGGCATTTGTTCTTCCAAACAATTTCTCTCAAACATCCCGAAATTCGAAACGCTTTCATTGTTTGCTCTCTTACTTCGAGAAGTAGATTTCCATGACTCGTTATATCTACTCCCAAATATTTGACATGGTTTACCTGTTCGACGATTTTGGAGTCGATTTCCAACTTCCTTTGATGTTACTAAGCATTTAGTCTTCTCGGTGTTGATGAGCGAGCATATTTAGTTATTTTGCTTTAGTGTTAAAAGAATGGAGTAACCGTTGGAGATTATCTTCGGAATCTGCAATAAGAACCGCGTCGTCAGTATAGCAAACAGCATGGAGGAAAGTATTTCCCATTTTGTATCCAGCTGCTCTGGGCAGATTTTCTATTATTTCATCCATTACCAAATTAAATATGAAGGGGCTGAGTAAATCTTCCTGTCTAATTCATGTGTTTACATGTATATCTTCTGTTGTGATATGTCCTACTCTGATTTTTGTTCTGCATTGGGTGTTAATATCGTATATTATATTAAGTAGCCTATGGTTTATCCTTTTTGTTTTTATTATTTCCAGGACATCTTTTAAGCGCACTCTGTCAAAGGCTTTGGTCATAACGATGAAGCACATGTACCCAGGTTTATTGAATTCTAGGGATTTTTCGGATATTTGTTTGACAATGAATATTGCATCAATAGTGGATCTGTTTTTTCGGAAGCCATGTTGTTCGTCTCTTATCCTTATGGTTTTGGTGATTTCCCCCAGAATAGTCTTTGTGAACGCTTTGAGAACGATATCAAGTAGGATTATTGCACGATAGTTTTCTGAGAGTGTTTTCTGTCCTTTTTTAAGAATAGGTATTGTTATACTATTCTTCCATTCATTTGGTATTTTCCGTTCTTCTATGATATTTTTAAATAAGATTAATATTTCATTTTGTAATTTTTTCCCTCCGTATTTAAGCATCTCGTTAGTGATCTCGTCTGGCCGGGGGCATTTTCTACTTTTAAGAGATTTTAAAGTTTTTTTATCGTGTCATTTGTTAATTCTATGTCGTTGTCTTCTTCATATTCGATTTGTATCTGTTCCTTGCCTTCCTCTTCCTTGTATAGATTCCTAAAGTGCGTTTCTCACTGTTTTATCGTAATTTTATTGGTTCGTATAGTATCTTTGACTTCTAGCTTATTTCTTCTTAGCATTCCCCATATTCTTCTCTGACTTCCATACAAGTCTCTTTCCATTCCTTTCGTGATTTTTTCCCAATGGTTTTCTTTTAGTTCCCTTATTTTTGCATTTGCCTCGTTTCATTCTCTTCGATAGTTGTTCCAGTTTTCAGGCGTTTGATTTCGCGTATATTTGATGTATGCATTTTTCTTTCGTTTAGCTAGTTCTTTCACTTCCGGCGTAAACCATGGCGTTCTGTTGATTGTATTGAGATTTACCTGTCGCATTCCTATTGCTTCCATGGCAGCATCTAGTATCTTATTTTTTAATGTTTTTCATTGGTGGTCTATGCTATCTTCAGTATTCATAGGTCTTTGCAATATTTTCTGATTTAATCGATCTTCATACAGATGTTTCGTGCTGTTATCTTCTAATGATTCGACATTAAATTTGCTAATTATTTGCGATTTAAGTTTTGTGGATTTGGGTATGTTCAACCTCGTTTTGCAAAGTACCATCTTATGATCACTTCCAGGGTTGGCGCCATTTAGAGTTCTTACGTCCAATATTGTTTGGGGTACGACCTCTCTGTTTGTGATAATATAGTCTAATACCGACTGTTGACCTCTTGTATTTTTCCATGTGTATTTGTCCTTCATGTCATGTTCGAAAAAAGTATTGTTAATTCTCATGTTGTTGTTTGCGCAGAATATTTTCAGTATATCTCCATTTTCGTTTGTAGTCTCTTCGTTAAATCGCTGCATTATGCCATCCAGTGGTTCATTTCCTATTCTTGCATTTAGGTCCCCCATAATAACGATTCTATCTCGTGTTCTTACTTATTTTGTCCAGTACTGCTTGCAATTCTTCATAAAATCTCTCTCTTTCCTCTCTCTCTTTAGTTATGTCTGGTGCATAAACGCTTATGAAGTGCATTTTCCCATGGATACTACTTATTGTTGCCTGTAGTATTCTGTCGTTGACGTAGGCTTCACTCTCTACTTGTTGTTTGTACTTTCGGTCTATCAGTATCCTCACTCCTGAGCGTGCTCTCTGTTCTCGTGGTACTCCACTGTATATCAAGATATAATTGTCAATTTCGCATTTTCCTTTTCCTTTCTTCTTCGTTTCGCTGATAGCGCATATTTCTTTATTATTGTCTTTTAGTGCTTCTATGATTTCCTGATCCGTTGCAGTCCAGGACATGATGTTCCAGGTAGCTACTCTGAATTTATTTCGTTTCCAAATCTTTGTCCGTTTTCTCGCCTTTGTCGTCATTTTTTCATCAATCGAGTTCCGAGGCTGGCTTGTGGTTCTGTGAGATGTATTGGTTTTTTAACCAGAGGTAGGGTGCTAGCCTGACCTGTGAACCCTCCTACATTATCCGGGCTTGGGACCGGCGGCGTCTCACTTATTGAGCTACTCAATTCACTCAACAGTGAGGTGGAAGAGCTGATCACTTGACGGAAATTTATACCATACAAAAGCTACCTATGAAAAAATGATGTCTTTTATACAGGGTGAGTTAGTTGAATTTAAACTTTCCGCTATTTCGAGTTTTTTAATTTTATTTAGTTTTCAGTCTCGTCGTGTGATCCTTGATCGATAAGTGATGATTATGCGAAATAGCAGCTAGGAACATATTAGGATTCCTTGAAAATAAATATTATCTGCAATTTCATAAGAAAGGAAAAAATGGTCTTTTACAGCTTGAAGCAATAGATGATTGACAAATAGATGATATATTGGCTGAAATTCCGTCAGACGCAGAGATCCTGGCAGTTAACTATGTATCAAGGGATGAAGATGAAGTTGGCCAAACACATGGTCATGCAGAAAACCTTGACGGAAAAATGATTGTTGAGAAGGAAACCTTAGAGCAAAAATTTTAGCTGAACCTTATAGTATTGAAAATGAAAGCGATGATGATGAGCCACTTGCACACGTAGCAACTTGGTCTAAATGTATATATCATCAGAATCTGCCAATGTTCGATTTATCTGAAAGCACAGATATAGTTAAGGAAATTTATTTATCGTAGAAGTTTTTTGTGCTTAATTCCATAAAAATTGTTAATCTTCATAGCCTCCAACACAAATTTATACTCTGCTCAAAAAGAACTAATAAAAGAAATATATGTTTTCTACCAACCACATGAAGGAATAAAACTGTTTGTGGGGTGAAACTATTAAAAGATGTAAAGAAACTTCCATAGCTTGAAAAATTATTGGTCCTCATAAATTAATGATGCTTACATCAGCAAAGTTATATCTCGTGATAAACTTTACTGGTTGCTTAGTAAGTTAAATTTTGCAGATAATACCCTATAGCCAAAAAAGGAGAAACCAAATTAAAATAAATTCTATAAATTGAAATCGCACTTGACTACACTTTCTCAAATATACAAAGAATGCCACTATAGGGAGGAATTTCAGGCAACTGACGAAAGTATGATCAAATATAAAGGCAGATCGTACATGAAGCAATATATGCCTGCAGAACATGTCAAGCACAGATATAAGGCTTCGGTTCGTGCATATGATTTAGTTTAGGTATACTGCAAAAATAGGAGATCTACCCGAAAAAAGCAAGAGTAGTAAGGAACCTAATACAAGATGAGAAAAACAAAAATCACAGGGAGGAAATATTTACCAGGTGATTTTATAGATGACAAGAAACCTGCTAGAGGCCAGTATGATTGTCGAATGATGAAAGACATGCTGTTATGCCTTAAATAGAAAGATAATAAGGCTGTTTATTGTAGTGGTAAACGACTATATTTTTTTACAAAAAAGTGCGGTGGTGCTTCTTTTGAACTGAAGCAGTCTAGAATCAATGTTGCCCCAAGATTTAATTTGAAGCTATTATTGAAGGTATAAATCATTACAAAGAAAGAACAGTACCAATCGAAGGTAGAACTGAGCCAAAGGCCCCCATATGACTGCACATGGTACGTCTAGGCGTTGTGCAGTATGCAATTCGAAGGAAGAAGTGCGTAGAAGTATGTGGAGTTGTATTTTTTGCGGTGCTGGACTATGTCTAAATGGTAAGAGAATTTGTTTTTTGTTTACCACAGCGGCGAATAAGCCAGTTACCAGTACTGTCGTTTCTTTTTAAACGTTATAACGTATAAGCACGTACCTACTTTATCAATAAGAAAATTTGACCCTAATTCAACTGTTCCTACTGATCACCTGATAGTACTACTATTTTTTGATAAAATCTCCTGCCTCTAATTTTTTCAAACTCATTTTGTGGTTATTTGTTTGCTGTTGAGCTATATCGCTTGTATATTATCCTTGGACCTAAGGTAGCGAAATATATTTTTTCTTCAAACGTCAGTAAATCCGTCATTACTCGACTGTGTAGGCGGCCGTGAAGTTTCATTTTTCCTCCGCCGGAGCTTTACTTTTCACTTTTCCGCCGGCGGAGGTAAAAGTGTTACCATAGCAACATAGATACAAACAAACAACAAAGCAAGCGTCAACAACTCAAGAATTATTAAACTAAAATTTGTATTTATCACTCAATTTGTGCACTGCATTTCTAAAAATCACTAATTTAGGAACAAATTGGTTATTAATTTAATCGAACTTACTCAATAACTGCTTATCAATACGGAATTAAAACGCAATCGGAGACGCAATTTTAAAAAATAATTATTGTTGACAGTGTCCACTGGCAGCTTTATGTTACATTACTATAGCAACGACCTGTGCCTATTCACCGATACCGGTCTAAGCCGCCTTGCAAACCAACTTATCTTTGATAATAATTATTATTATTACTATTAAAAAGATATATTTTTGCATTAATTTGTCGACATTTGAAGAGAAAACAGCATATTTTATGTGGAGGAAAAGTTACTTTTCATGGCTTGCTCTCTATTACCAGCCTCACTCCGTTCGGCTGTTAAACACAAGCGCGCCATGAAAAGTATCACTATTCCTCCATATAAAATAATATACTATTGTATTTCTACTCTGATCAATGAAAAAATGGAATAGGCTATCTATTAAGTTAATATTAAAACCATTACGTTTCTCATTATTCTTAGTGGTCTCCTTTACATTGTCATCTCTTTCTTTACAGAGAGGGAAATTAACCATACGGTGTAATAAGACATTGAAAACTGGACAATTTATGATGGAATTAATCGGCTAGTGGCAGTATTTAATCCATTAATGTCGAATTCCAGTGAGTTATTATCATTCAAACTTCCTAAAGTCTCCAAAAATGGCAATTGCTCATTGTTCTCCACCTTATAAATAAATTTAATTGTGGGCAAATGGCTATTAAGTTTTTAGACAGAATCCTGAACAAATTTTTCTCAAACACTTTAAAATCTAGTTTTTCCCGGTGCTAGTATAACTTACATATGAACAATATTAAAGCTACAATATACAAACTAAACTAGGTTCAAGAATCTGCACCAGAAATATCACCGAGAAAACATTTTTATTGCAATAATTAAAAATTTACCTGCTCTAGCAGAAACAAAATAAAATTAATTGCACTTTACTAACATTATATTTGAATAGGTATTTTGAAAAACAGATAAATGTAAATTTTTTCATATTGGTTTTATTTGAAAATATATTATTTGAAGATAATCCCATAGTTCTAGACATAAATAGAACTTATACGGTGATACTCGCATGTCGAGACGAACAATGTGACTTTCAGTTCACAGTGATCGGCAGGAATTTCTTGTAGAATTTGGATTTTTCACAACAAAAATTAGCAGGATATTTATGTATACATTAATAAGATGCGACGAAACAAAGGTCAAATGGCCAAAAAATTTGGAAACGCCCCTGCCAAAAAAAATTAATTTTATATACTTTTTGATATATTCTAATTGACGTCAAATAATGATTTGCAAAAATACGTTATTTAGTATACATGCAGATATGCATGTCTGAGTAAGGCGGCTGAGTTAACTGCTTCCGGAGAGCAAACAACTTAATGATAAACGAGATAAATGCATATTATGTGAAAACTTAATTTTGGGAACTTCTCAAAATAGTAGTACTGAATAGTACTATTTGGATGAAAATAACAATGTTGAATTATGTTTGAACTATTTCGAGTCAAATGTTCATTCACTGCAATAATGTACAAATTTTATGAGACGATTTTCTCTTGTCGTTGGACAATCCTAGGTGGACATAATGTTGGAAATGTGAAAAATCCTAGGGATTAAAAGTCCATCCCTAAATTGTATCGAACAAGCTAAATATAGTCGAGGACATTGATTGACGTAGATTTTTTTTGTGCTTATTTCCATAAAATTTGTTGCAAGTCAATAGCCTTCATCACAAATTTGAAAATTGCTCAAAAAGAAATAATAAAGGGAATATATGTTTTCTACTAACCACATGTGAAGGAATCACGCTGTTTTTGGGGTGAACCTACTCATGGATGTAAAAAAGATTACAGTTTTGACATGCTATAAAATCTGTAACAGAAAAATTTCAGGAAAATATTTTTTCGTGACCAGCTATATAATATGTAAATTCGTTGGGGTTTGTAACGGGGTAGATTGGTCACCACCTAGTATATTCTAGAATAATAGGTAAAGTGTGACTTTCGGTATGCATTGGGATAGTTTGAGTTTGAGTTAGTTTCAGTTGGTTGTACCCCCCGAAGCGATGGAAGCGAGCGGAGGACCATGTATCGTATTATATATTTTGAAATTATATTTGGTTTCATTTCAATTAAATAATAATATATGCAAAGCTGAAGTGTTGGATTTGCATATAGGTATAATTTACCTGGCGGTGATAAGAGATAGCAACCAATCTTTGCAATCTTCGGTCATCAAAATTTCCATAAAGGAATAATTTACCTGTCTGTGACCAATCTTCCTGTGCCCATAAAATATAATAAGATACAGCTATTTATATATACATGTAAGTGCAAAAAACGCAACTATTTAACTAATCTGGCAACCTTTATAATTTTGTACCGGGTGGCTTCGTATAAACTAGCACCCCCCGTAACTTTTTTATTTTTTACCATACGGCAAAAATAAAAAAACTGCCACACAGGAAATTCTTTCCTTTCCAAATCTGTATTGTAATTTCTAGTAATTTGGCATATATACGGGGTGGCGAAGAAAGTATATATTTTTTAATGGAATGCCCTGTATATTTTTGGCTAAAATTATCTGAGATGAGATCTTTTTCTAACCAAATATACCATCCAATTTGACATTTGGTTTGGCTGTTTTTACGTTATTTAATTTTTTAGCTACGTTGAATATTACGTTATTACGACTTTTTGAACTGCGTATATCTAGATAATGTAAATTCAATGCAATTATAAAATTAAATAACGTAAAAACGGCAGAAACAAATGTCAACTTGTAAGGTATATTTGAAGTTAGAAAAAATATATCTTTCATTTTAGCCAGAAATATACAATGCATTCTATTAAAAATATATTTACTTTTTGCGTAACGGCGGATAAGAGTACGCATCGTCCAAGAGTCGATCCGCACTGCCCTTAGTTTATCCACCCACTTACAGATGGCGGCATAGACCCAGCTGTTTATTCAGTTTAGTTCCGATATTCAGAGCAAACAGAAAGCCAAAAATTTTAAATTTACCAATTTTAATCTAATATTTTTGAGACAGTTGATGGTGATTGAATGTTTCCCATTGCGATTGTTCAGTTTATGTAAGTATTATTAAAAACTAATGATTTGAGGCTTTGGTTGACATCTTAAGTTTATAGGTTATGTTTAAACAAAATTGTGCATGAGTCGTCTTGTCTTGTATGTGGTCGGCGCTGCTACGAGGCATTTTGCCAGTAACTACCCCCGTTTCGGCTTAGCTAGAGCTCAGGCGACCATCCGAGATAGTTTGGGTTGCTGGACTAAGACGCTATTTAGGGGGATTTTGAGGACTTTGACTTTTGCGATTCTCTAAAATTATCTTAACGGCATAGATAAAAATGTTCCCACGGGAACATCCGGCTACTCTTGGCCTGGGTACCGGCGTGAATGGGTACTTTCACTGGCTAAAAAAAGAGAAACTATGAAACGGCACAGACAACGCTGGCAAGGACGTCCGATTCTTGCTCGGGAAGACCATACGGTCCCTGCGCGATTGCCACGTGCCACCCGATATGGCCACAAAACAGCCGCAACCCGACACGTCTTGACTCGACCGAGAACGAAGTGGAATTCCATTGTGCATAACTTAGTAAATTTCTTTTGTGCCAGAAGGTTAGGAGTAGGCGGTCCAAGAGTACGCACGCATACACTTAGCTTGATATGCGTGCTCTTAGCCTGATATGCGTAATCTTTGCCTGTTAGATTCTCATTGCATAGTTTTACCATAAATTTTTTTATTTTAGATCGAAATGGTGACATATCGACGCAAGACTGATAGGAAGTTAGTATTTACTGCAGAATTATTAGACGAAATAAAGGAGAAACTGCTGCAAGGAATGTGTAAACGATCAATACCAGATTCAATCGGCGTACATGAAGCAACATTAAGAAAACGGTTGAAAGCAGCAACGGTGCCAACACCACTTGGTCGTTTCAAATTAGTTTTTTCCCAGAAATGGAGAAGGAAGTAGCTACGTATTGGAGATATTTAGATAAGACATTCTATGAACTCAGACTTAAGGCAGTTGGTTACCTTTTTTTGGATACGCTGAGAGAAATAAGTTAGAACACAGATTTAACAAGGAAAAAAATCCGCCGGAAATGATTGGGTGCACTTATTTTGCAAGCATCATAAACTAAGTCTACGTTCTCTAGAAAAAACAATCCTAGCTCGCGCTGCTGGATTTAATAGGCCTCGGGTTGATATGTTTTTCAAAAACAACGAACAAATCTTCAATGACAAATATTATTGCCACACCTTTTGTTCAACATGGATAAGTCTAGTATTCTAACCGGGTCCAACAAATTACCCAAGGTCGTTGCTCCCAAAGGGGAAAAGTCGTTTCATCTGTGAGGTGCCAGTTAATAACTGTTGTGTGCTGTATGAGAGAAACTGGACAATAGATTCCACGAAACCGAGTGAAACCTGAGCTAACTGATAGAGCTCCGGCAGGAACAGTCCAGCTTGACTCAGACTCGGGATTCATCAATAGCGAGATTTTTCTGAGGTGGCTGAATCATTAACAAGCATTTTGCAAAAGCTTAGTTGAAAACCCAGTTTTACTCAGTTTAGATAATTACTCGAGTCACGTGAGTTTACAAGCAGTTATAAAATTTCGCAAAGTGGGTATTAACCTGTTAAATTTACCTCCGCATAGTAGCCACACGATCCAGCCATTGGATAAGAATTTTCGGTCCACTGAAAAGCGCCTATGCCCAGGAATGTGACAAATGGCATGTCAGTAATCCTGGATGTGACAAGTTTAGAAATTAAAAAGGTTGCAGGAATTTCGTTTGCAACCAGGCTAGTTACGTTTAAAATATATTTATGCGAAATAATTTTTATTTGAAAGTATTTCAAAAACTACTGAAAATCCGCATAGAATATCTTCTAGAACTTCTTCTAGATTTAAAAAAAAATAACAATTTAAAATAAGCGAGATACGCGTTTTTTTTTTGCTCGGCCAAATCTTTCATGTTTAACATTTTTCCCTATTTCAAAAAATATAAAGCTATAAAGCTTGTCTTCTTTTATGTTGGCATTAAAATAAATTCAATCTAGGGGATTGATATCTACATGTAGAGAAAATGGGTTGATAAATTAGTCATCGAAATCTATAGGTGAAAACGGTTAACGGAATATCCACAATCATAGCATAAATATCATGATTTACACCAGACCCTTGAATATTCCTTAGACACCGCCACATTGCCTTTGAGTTGCTGTTCTAATTAAGTAGTTTGTGGTTAATTTGTACTTCAAACAAATAACTTAAGCCTTTCTCTACATATGGCCTAAATAAACTAACCCAAAACTTTTGGCTACCTAATATTGCCAGGAAACTGATTTTGCGATTTAGCAGAAAATATTTCTGTTTAATCCCCGAATAATTTAACTAAATAATTATTGTTTTCACTTCCTAAGTGAAGAGAAGGCATAGATGATCAACTGTAAATCTTTATTTATTTTTTTACCATGCACTGCGATGTTGGCTGGAATCACAGATTTGGCTATTAAAGTTATTAAAAATATTTATTTCATTTTTATATTTGTACTTATTTTCAAATCTAGATTCGGATTCATTTTAAGTTTCCTAATATTGTGTTTATATGCTCAAATATCGGTGGAATAAATCCTTTCAAGCTCCAAGTAATTCATAAAGAATACTTTATTATAAAACAGTAGTTTATCAGAGAAAGTAATAAATTGCATTCTAGTGTTATTTCAGACACAATAATTTGTCAATCTGTGACTAGACAGAGTTTACCCTGCAAGCAAGACATAACAATTATTATAGATTCTGCCAAGTCATAAAATTTAATGTTTCTTTCATTTAATTTGTTTCATAGCAGCGTTTTGGCACGCAATTATTTTCGCTTTTGTAATAATTATTTTAATGACAATTCAGATACCGTGGATGGATGATGAAGAAGTCGAACTCATTAGGTTCAGATTTTATCTCTAATGACATTTCTATTTGATGCAGTATCATATTAATGCGGATTTTGATACTAAGTCAGCCATGAGCTAAGAAAATTAGCCGAATGTCGTATTTATCTTATTTATAGGAGGAAAATATATATTAAAAGCTTAATAGAAAGAAGTACATAAGCAGAAAATATATACGTTGCTTTTAACCTTTTGGAAATTTTTCCCGATTGATAAGAAGGATACGATGTTATGATATCAACTAAATACAGTTTATTTTGTTGTACAATAAATTAAATGAGAACACAACAGAATAGGAAGATGGCATCTGCCTATAATTTATCTAGCTTTAAATAGACCACAAAAAAGGGCGCAGATTTTTTCCTGAGAAAGGACATGGTTTGAGAGATCGGTAGAAGGTCGAATTCCATGCGACTCGATTTCTTTGCGACTCTTTGCAGACAGCTCTAGGAAATTCATATAGAGAAGATGTTTTATTTCACTTATTTGCTCAGAAATTTTATATCCAGTTTTGGCTTTTCTAAGGATGGTTTAACTAAAACAGAGCTTTATCCACAATACTGACACAGAATTTTTGCACTTGACGCGCGTTTCGCTAACCATGTTAGCATCATCAGGAGATGATTAAAACTGAGTGGGAGCGAATCGAATTCTTTGCTTTGATATAGTCGATCAACTTCATGTACAGATAGACTTTTCATCACTTGTTCTTTCTTGTCAATAAGAAGTTGGTATTTTGTTCCCCGTGTGTTTTTCAAGCTTCCCTTATGTTCTACTGGGTATAATTTGTTAGTAATCATATGTTTCTAGATTGCTTCGGTTAAAATGCTGGGTAAGAGCTTAACAGTTGTTAGTAAGCATAAAATGGATCTATAGTGGTTAGGAATTACACCCTTATTCTCGTCCTTCATAATTAGGAACGTTTTGCCAAGCGTTAGCCATTCTTCCGCTGTTGGGTAATAGAAGACTTGGTAAAAATGTGTAGCTAATCGAGCCTGCATCCGGGAAAGACGCTTAAGTCAAAACTCCAGCACCTCATCGAGGCATAGCGCACTCCAATTTTTAACTTTCCTAACTTGTTCTTTAACCATATATTCTACAATGATGATATTGTCTATTTTTTGTGCTTTTATTGTTTTGTCAACTTCTTTTATTCTTTCGGCATTTACGTTGTGCTTTTTGTAGTATTACATAGTTGATTATTTCTCTGGTAGGGCTGGGCGTGCTTCTTTTGTTGGATAAGGTAATTAAAGAACTGTTTTTGACTGGTTATAAACAGTTAGTTTTGTTTAAGTTATTTTCTTCTTTTTTCATATCTCTCAATTCGATCTTAGTACTTTGGATAATATATACAATCAAGCATTGGCCTTATAAGGGCTATAATATATATGAAAAATGTGGGTATTTTATGGTCATTAGAAGCAGATTTTGATAGATTTTATGGCAGATTTCGAGGTAAAATTTTACTTTTAGCACATCGATGCTTTTAGTTATGGTGGTAAGTAAGTAGATGCATTTGCCTGAAATCTCCTTTATACCGATCTGAATATGGGAAAATAAGACATGATCGAATATTTTTTTCATTTTTAAAGCAGCGATACCTACCGATTTTATGGGATATTTGGAGGTAAAACTTTAAACATCGAAGTTGGGGCAAGCAGTTTCAAAATATAGAACACAAAACATTAATCTCGCATTGCTGCCGTGAAGCACAAGCCGTTTTTAAAATGTATTTTTACATATATTACATATATAATACCTGAAGTTTAAGCCTTCCACCGACCCCCCACCCAGCAGCTGCACATAGTGAATAACCTATATTAGTTGTGCCATTCCGCGGCAGCATTGTGGTTTTCAGTGTGGTTCCTAGGAGCACATTCGTGCCAAAAGTGGCACACTTCATAATTAAAACGCACTATGCCACCCCAGTGACTAAAGTGGCAGAATTTGATGTACTATTATCTAATGTGTACTAATGCCTGTAATGTTTTTAAACATATTTTACATAATCATTAGATATATTTAAAAATACCTTAAATGCGTATAACTATTTTTAATTCCCTATTCCTAGGCTGTATAAATTATTGGATACATATCTGCTTCTCCTTTTCGTCTTTAGATATTCAAGCAAAGACAAAATGACACCCTGACATCTAAGTAAGTGATCTGACATTAATGTGAGAGCCAGTGTTGCCAGAGGGCAAATGAATCAATGTTTTCTAATTTAAGTGAGATAGTAAAAGTAATTCTGTCATTGCCATATTCTTCCGCTGCAGCTGAAAAAGAGTTTTCAGATCTTACTTAGTATTTTCATGTTAGAGCTTTTTCTGCTTTTTCTGTGGTACAACCTTGACTGGTTTTATATTTTAGGAGATTTGGCGTTGCTTGAACCGATTTTGATAGAACATGCATTTATTTAAAAATCAAGTGCATGCAAATTACAGCCTACTTTATAAAAACAGGTTTCAATGACCACGATACGCAACAAAGCCAAAGTGCATAATGTTTAAGCACATTTTATATAATTGATTTAATTTTCACTAACATCTATAAAACATTCATGAAGCAATCTATAAGCGTTATTCAATGAGAAAATAATTTCTAATTAGTTGCGGAATTGCAGTCTAGACACTACCAAAGCAAAGCGTAACTATAAATTTTGTTGGTCATAAAATATAATGTTCCTTTAATTAATTATTCACTTTGCTAGTAAAATGCCGCTTTACAATGCGCAAAATCAATCTTTCCGGTTTTGTGATTTCAGATATTAAATGGTAGACATGTTCGGAGTAATTAAAACAGAGAGCTTAGAAGCTCAAACCAAACTAAAGTAAATAATTACTGAATTTACTGCTTTGTGCTCAGCAGTTCTGTGAAATATATAATATTGCGATTTTCATCACAACATATTTTAGAATATTTAAATTCGCTTTTGAACGATTTATATAACGCTGTGGAAATATTAGTTATATGTACGTACAGGGACATCATTTCAAGTGCCTCACTCGATAAGCAATTTTCCTATTTGCTTCTCAAAAAACGAAAAACACTTTCCTGTGATTTTTATAGAGAAGCCAAATGTGACATTCGAAATTTTGCCAACTATCAATATCAATATCAATAATAATAATAATAGATCTGTTGCAAGCCTGTATTTAAAAAATGATTCAATTAGTTTAAGGCCAATGTGTTTAGAAAATCTCTTCTGGAAAATTTTGGATTATTGCTGGTGGGAAAATTATACGGCTCAAGTTTCTTTTAGCGGAAATCGGCTACAAAAAATATCGTTCTATAGAACGATTCTGGACAAGAATGTTTGCACAAAAATATTTTTTATCCGATCGGACGAATAACGACACCTTTCCGATGTGTTTCCTCACCGCAAAAGTCATGATTCCAGTATATTGTATTCGTTGCTTGGCAACATGCAATAACTGTACAAGAATAGAAAATAACTGTCCGGGAATATAACATTCCCGTCCTAGGCCGGGAATGTAACATTTCTGTCATATTCAAACGCCTTGTTTGTCAGATCTGACGTCTATCAAAAGTAACATTTAGCTGTAGTTTCCGTAGCTACGTAATAAACTTCAAGCTCGCTCGATTCAAAACTTGATATGATGTTGAGTTTAAATTTAAAACACCGTTTTTATTTAGAGTAATATTTGGCTCTATTTATATAAGTACGTATTCTAATTAATTTCGATCGGATAAAAAATAGTATGTGCAACTCGTAGGAAAAGCACATTCCTGAACTCCTGTGTTGCTGGCCTCGGCTGCGCCTCGTCCAGCAACTACCACAGTCGTCCAGGAATGTTTTGCTTTTCCTCCTAGTTACACAATATACTATTATTTTTTTCTTCGCAAATGTTTTGTTTTCCAGAAATTTCGATTTTTTTGTATATCATAATTCTCAAGTTTCTTTTAGCGGAAATCGGCTACAAAAAATATCGTTCTATAGAACAATTCCGGACAAGAATGTTGGCACAAATTTTTTTTTTCTTCGCAAATGTTTTGTTTTGCAGAAATTTCGATTTTTTTGTATATCATAATTGGGTCAGGTTTCGTTTAGAAGTTTCTTTTGGCGGAAATCGGCTACAAAAAATATCGTTCTATAGGAGGATTCTACACAAGAATATTAGCACAAAAATTATTTTTCTTTTCTTCGCAAATGATTTGTTTTCCAGAAAATTAGATTTTTTTATATCATAATTTAAGTAAAACCCTGTATTTGGATAATTTCCCTATTATTTTTTTGCTATAGGCCGGTCCAGAAAAACCTATATAATAAAATGGTGTTATTAGTTTTATCCGAAATTGCCTAATTAATGGATTTTTTTTGTAGTTTTAAATAATCGCAAATCTGTTATGGCGATGAAAATTAGATAATTCTATTTGACTAGTAATTTGCTCTTTAAACATGTACAATGTATTTCGTGGAGATTCTTTATATGGAAAATCTTTAAATTGCCATATGTTTTAATAGATTTTGTGTTTTGTTAATTTGGGTTAATTTCGATTATTTTTACTTAGTTTGGGTGAGTAAAGAGAAAAGCGCGCGCAGCGCGCTTGTCTCTCTATTCGGGTTAATTGAGTTTAGTTATGGTTAGTCTGGGTTGGTTTTGGTTAGTTTGGGTTATTGTTGGTTAGTTTTGATTAGTTTATATTAGCTGTGGTAAGTTTGGATTAGTTTAGGTTAGTTTGGGTTAGTTTGGGGTAGTCTGGGACAGTGAAGTTACTCAAGTGAATAAGGGTTAGATAGGTAGAGAGTTACTCTAAGCCAATATTTTTTTTCTTATGGATTTTCGCTCTTCTAAAATTAAAAAAAAAAAATTAATGAGAATGATGTATGCGGCGAAAAATTTTTATTGTTCTGCGTTGAGAGAGGTACTCTAATGCCAAAAATGAAATTATTTTCTTCCTAACAGATTTCCGCTAAACGAGACTTGACCCGACGGTGCTGTGGTGGAAGTGTGACAAGGTTTATAAAATGTGTCCGTAACGCCTTTGGTACTATTATAATCTATATTTTTTTTTAAGTTTCTTTGTGGTCTCGTCTACATCATCTCAATATTAGTAAAGCATAGTAGATAACAATAACACCACTTGCTTAGGAGCAAATGAGCACTGTCTTATTGTGACCAAAAACAAAATTTGTCTCCTACTTTTTTTCCTGCCTAAGAAATAAGGGAGGATTTCCGCTTATTCTTTGGTCTACCTATTATAGTTATTCTATGTTCTGTCTATATACTTTCAAACACGTCCACTGACGAAGATCAATTATCAACAGTAATGTTTCTTCCAGTACCGTGAATCAGCTGTTTTGACATAGTGAAAAGAAACAGGTATATTATTTTTTGTAGCATCTTTTCCAACATGAGGAAGAGCGTTGATGATATACCAGTTTCACGTGTATTTCACAATTACAAATTTTATCCCATATTTGTCAAGTTTGGATGCTAAACAAATTTTAAATGGACACCTGTCTCTGTACCCCATAATCTCTTCATCAAGTGTATAAATTATGGCAGGAACGTCAAACTGGTGAGAGCAGTTTGATTACGGGGAGTGACGCCCCCGTCATTCTGAGTAGCCACGGGATGTGTTTTCTCCAGGCTGGAAAACACCAAAGTATAAAGTCTGGAGCTGATCACTGGCGAGTGACCCAACAAACCCCATTATTACCCCTGTCAGACTAGAAACCACCAAACAAAATGAGTCTGAGGCCGATGCTTCCAGTGGAAGCTAGGGACCGTCAAGACAAGAAATCTTGTCTTGGCAAGCAACTTCTTGTCTTGTCTTGAAATATTTTTAAGAAATAAAAAAAAATCTTGTCTTGACCATTTCTTGAGTATTTTAAAATATCTTTTCAAATAAGTCCAGAAAAAAATAAAAACGTTTTTACAAAATTTCGGTTTTTTCCGGATAATTCCAGAACGGCTTAAAATTTTCGGATTTTTAAAACGGGATATTCATAAGCATTAAAATGCACAACTTTGCCCTAATTTAACCTACTCTGTATATCTTACCGTTTACGAGATCCTAATGGTGGCCCTCGAATTTGTATGCAGAGTGTTGAGAGTTTTTTGATAGTTTTTAGATAAACATACATTTTTGACTCTCCAAGTAGGTATGAAACAAAAACTAAAGTTTGACTAAGGTCTTAGGGTGGATAACTTTGCCAATGAATTGTCTATAAAGTAATACCAAAAATTTAAGTCAAAATTGAAGATTTTTTTATACCGATTTAATTCAAAATTTAGGATTTCTCTGAAAATTCTTAACACTCTGCACCTACATAATCCACTGGCTAGAGCAGTACATTAATTTTGTAATCCTTTTGAAGTTTCTTTTTTGGCTTTTTATTTTTTGAATCACTTTGTTTGCTTATTTAATAAACTAGATATTCGTGTTTTCAGACGGACATGTTTGCATTGCCTCTTATGAGAAAAGTACTTGGGGTCCAAGACTTTTGAAGTGGTGTGTATTAAGCATTAAGAAAGGTTCCAATTTAACTTGGCCCATAGTGTATATGTCAACTTTGGACATCTGGCAAAGTGCTTGGTATTATAAAAAAATGTTTGCATAATATATTTATTTTATTCATCTGTTAAAAATGTTGCAGTGCTTTGTTTTTTTTTTCAATAAACTAGCAAACAAATTAGTCTTTTTTTAATAATTCTAGGTTTTCAAGAAATTTCAAGATTTTCTTGATTTCTTTCCAAGAAAACTTGATCTTGAGAAATAATTTGTTGTCTTATCCTGAAAAACAAGAATCATTTCTTGTCTTGATCTTGTCTTGAAATCAAGACAAGATCAAGACAAGATCAAGAAGTTTTCAAGAAAATGATAACCCCTAGTGGAAGCGGCCCTAGGCGGTAGATACGCATACGCCTACTAGCATCGTCCGGTGAAAGACCGCCCCACCAGAACTGGGAAGCGCTAAGTGGTTTTTCCGAATCACGTTCCGCTCCCGCGCTGGGGGTTCCGGGTTCCACAGTAGGAAAATATGGGCATGATGGTGCTTCCAGGATCAAAATATTCCGGAAGTAAACTCCCCGGTCATTTGGATCTCGGCGCGCTGGGTGGCCCTGGGAGCCCTTCATTCCGCATTTCACAGACAGCAAATATACCGAACCAATTTAGAATAGATTTCTGCAACATAAGAGTCCTAAATGCAAACATAAATTCGGTACACCAACATCTACAAGCAAATAGAGTACACATACTAGCCCTTACAGAAACACAACTATGTTCTACAACAACAACAGTAAACTACCCCTATCCTGGTTACGACTTACACGCCCGGTTTAGATATAAGTTCGGAATGTGCCTTTTTGTCCGAAGCGAACTTTCGTGTCACCGACAGGAAACACTCGAACCGAACAACCTCGACGTCATGTGGCTCAAGTTCACCGCCAAAGGAGTAACCAAGTTTATATGTTGTCTCTATCGCCCTCCGAGCGATAGAACCTACCAAAGCTTTTTTACAACGCTAGCTACAACTTTTGATTCAATACAGGTCGATCACCCCAATTCAGAAATAATCATTCTGGGAGATTTCAATGCCCACAACACCAACTGGCTCAAACATCACAAAAAGGACGGACAACGAAGTTTGAGAAGCTGAAGCATATGCCATCAGCTGCGGGCTTACTCAGGTTGTAGACGAACCAACTCGAATCCCAGAGAGGGGCGAATTCGCCGACCTCCTGGATCTTTTTCTAACCACCAATACTGACCAGTACACAATTACAGTTAGTCCGCCATTAGGTACTTCCTACCACAAACTTGGTACAACATTTTGTGAATTTCCACTTCTACAGAAGGGACCATCATTGCCTCGCAAAATCTGGCATTACAATTCTGCAAACTGGGACGATCTAAGGGAGTCCTACCTAGATTTTCCTTGGCTCGACGTCTGCTTTGGCACTAACGATCCGTCAGTTTGCTGCGAAGAGATTACTCAAGTAATCTCGTCAGGAATGAAAACATACATCCCAAATTCCATCAAGTTACCGTCAAAAGGAAAGCCCTGGTTCTACAGGAGACTGTAGTTAGAAACAGCAAGCCTACAAGTACTGGCAGCAAAATCAGACGGCTGAAAATCGCAATTATTTTGTCGAAGCGAGAAACGAATGCTAACGTGTGATCGACGAAACTAAGGACAAACACAATCAAAGGATCAGGAATAAACTTTTGCAATGCCCCAGTGGCTCCAAGAAATTCTGGTCGGTAGCAAGTAAGTAATAACTTTACAAAAACATTTCTGCCACCTTTGACAGACGAACGTGGCATCACGGCGACTACAGCCAAGGAAAAAGCAAACATGCTCGCCAAAATGTTTTCATCGTACTCTACCTTAGACGTCCCCGAAGGCAAGGTTCTCCCCACAATATCGAACATCAACACTACCATGTCAGAAGTCAAGTTTCATCACCGTGATATTCGTAAATTCCTTAAAGAACCAGATACGCAAAAGGCATCAGGACCGAAACCAATACCTGCATTGTGTTAAAGAACTGGGCCAACGAACTAACACTGTTGTTTTCAGGCTTTTTTCTCTGTCTTACGGAAAAGGGATCCACCCATCTTCTTGGAAAGTCGCTCGGGGGCAACCTGTTCCAAAAAAAAGGCAAGAAAACCATGCCCTCAAACTATCGTCCAATTGCATTGCTTCCAATAATCTCCAAAGTCATGGAACGTGTAGACATCGAGCAACTACTCAAGTACCTCGAAAACAGCAGAATAATCAGCGATAATCAATACGCAATCTTTCGAAAAGAGAGACCGACGGAAGATATATTGACCTATGTCACTCATATATGGAGTAGGACAATTGGGACTACGGAGAGTCACGAGCGATTGCGTTGGATATTTCGAAGGTATTCGACAGAGTTTGGCATGACGGACTGCTCAACAAACTGCCGCCCTTCGGACTGCCAGATTCTCTCTGCAGCTGTCTCGCCAGTTTCCTTAAGAACCGATCTCTGTATGTTGCAGTTGATGGGCACATCTCAGACGCATTCGTCATTACTGCGGGCGTGCCTCAGGGCGCACTACTTTCAGCAAGTCTGCTCCTCATCTATATTAATGACTTGCTGACCGAAACGAATAATCCTGTTTACAGTTTTGCAGATGACAGTACCCTTGTCTCCCAATTTAGATCAGAAAAATCTTTACCAGCGACTGAGATTTATCACGCAGACAGGAACAGATTAATGCAATTAATCAAGACCTGGAGATAGTTCAAACTTGGGGCGACAGAAATTTGGTCCAGTTCAATGCAGCAAAGACCCAAGCAGCTATACAAATCGCAAATAAGACCGTGCTTAGAATATTGCTCACACATCTGGGGTGCCGCACCAAAGCACACCCTAAAGCTGCTGGATTCCATTCAGAGGAGAGCTGTGCGTCGTGTAGGCGACCCGGAGTTGACCTGGAATCTGGATAGTCTGGAGCACCGCAGACATGTGGCCGAGATGTCCCTGTTTTACAGATACTTTCACGACAGATGTTCTCAGAATTTGGCCTGCCTCATCCCGCCCCGCGGCCTGTCAGACAGTCACGACAGACGGCATGGGCGCACCAGTTCGTCGTACAACTGGAAACACCTAGACCATAGCTTTACAAGAACTCCTTTGTCTGGCGCAGTGCATTGCATCACTGTGGAACTCACTCCCAGGACATCTATTTGCCCCTAATTACAACCTACAACTATTCCAGAACCGTGTCAATCAACATCTTCGCACACACACCGCTCGTCGAGCACCATAGGATCTCCCTTTAGTGTGTGTGCGACTACCATAAAAAAAATAAAAATAAAATAATACTCATGTGATGTATAATATTCCCAACGGTTCAACACACATTTTTCCCAAATGCCCCTGATTGAATCCGGATGGTTTTTCGAATGACAATTATTCGGACAGTTCTTCGAACGACATTTCTTCGAATGGACAGTTCTTCGAAAAGACAATTCTTCGAATCGATAATTTTTCGAATGGACCATTTTTCGAATCTTTAATTTAGTTTGGGTTAGTCCCTTTTACCGTTTTAGCAAAATTTCTGCATGGTGCGTGGTGTAGAAGGTAGCGTTCTTGCCTGTCATTCCGGCGTTGCGGGTTCGATTCCCGTCGGTCGCGACAGATGTTTTGTTTATTGTTTTGTATTAATTTACCTTTTTTTCCTAATTTTGGGTTAGTTTGGGTTAGCCTTGGGTTAGTTTTGGTTAGCACTTGGTTAGTTCTTGTTATAGCCCCCGTAGCGAGCGAAGCGAGCGGAGGGCCATGCAAAACCCTAATAATTAAAAGATCAATCGACTTACCTGTAAGGAAGATCGATCGGAATTATCCGAGCATCTTCGCCGTCCCTCATTACACTTTGTAGTATACAACTTTTTCCCAATCGGTACAATTTTTAAAGAAGTTATCTAAAAACATGGTGATTCAGCCGACCCTGGCTAGCCGCTCGAGCTTATCGCCTTGATGCGTCATTACAATTTTGGTTCGTGAGATTTTTGATTACATTGCATTTGGGGTAAAAGGGAGAAGGTAAAGACTGGGTGGGTTTGTAATGAGGGACGGCGAAGATGCTCGGATAATTCCGATCGATCTTCCTTACAGGTAAGTCGATTGATCTTTTAATTATCCTTCGCATCTTCGCCGTCCCTCATTACACTTTGTAGATGTTTAAAGTATTTGCGATGTAATCTACATTAACTGAAAATTGCGAATTTTCTGTAGTCCTAGATTTGTAAGGCCTTTTTATAAACTAAAATTCAAATTTATAACCATTAGATTTAATAACACATATATGAAGGTACATATATCATGTTTAACGCTTAACTGATATTAACCTTTAACTTATTTTTAATACTATACCAATATTCTTATGTAATATGATAACAAGTTGGTAAGTAAGTTATAATTGTAGCTCCATATTTATATGATCCTTTAGAAATTATGGTTCAGTAAACAAGATGCAAATCCAGTGGGATTACCCACGCCAAGTTTGTTATAGAATTTTGAGAATACTTTTGATTTTTCTGTCGAGCCAGCTGTCTTCTGAATGGTTTGTAATGTAACTCCAATTCTTTGAGCTGCTGAAGTTGCCCCGTGTCGCGTGCTGTGTGCCCCAAAGATTTCCGTGTTTATACTGCTGGCTCTTAGTATTAACTTGACCCATCTGCTAATGGTTTGACTGCTGTCTGGGTGATAAGGCTTTTTGTGAGTGAGTATTACATTTTCTTTGGTTTTGCTACTTGTGGTATCGAATGCATCTGCAAATGCAACGATCTATTAGCATATTTACAGTATCTGCGAATGCCGTAATTTCTGTTTTTGAACAGAAAAAATAGGTATGTTCACTAGCTGCAACTGCAACTGCAGACAGCGGAGAGTACGATCGATTGTATCTGCTAATACAACGAACTATTCACCTTTTATTGACTGGTAGCACCCTTTTTCCTTTTGTGCGTTCTATGTAAGTCTCTAATAGTGTGGCTATACATAGTTCAGGTTGATTGATAAAATAAGGTAATATCAAATTAGGTTGAAGCCTGTTTAAGCCACCTGCTTTTATTTTATCCGGGAATCTGATTTCAATTATGTATTCATATTTAAAAATATTGTCTATTTTTACTTCCGGGTTGTCAGTGTGCCGGTGTGCCGTTATTAGTATTAAGAGTGATACTAGCTTTAAAGTTAGATTTGTAGATTTAATGATTCGTGAAGGTATATGCTCTTTAAGCGCTGTATACCTGGGTAGGAATCCCAAGTAAGTAATTGAGTACTTTGGATTTGGGGGTCTTATGTTAAATGTTCCATTGAGAATCCCTTTTATAACCGCTTCGTCTTTTGTTTAATATTCAATATTGGAGAAAGTGCAGATTTGTGTGAGTTCATGGTAGAGTAGGATGACTCCGAAGACAATTGAATATTTAGGAGCTCAATAAGTTTACGGTTTTGGTATATATTTGTTGGTGTTTACAAAACTACAAATTCCCCACATTTATTGTAAGGATTTCCGAATTGTTTGAGGGCGCTATCTGTCATTGAATAAATAATCACTTTTATCGCTTCATGAGGTACGCTTTGCTATAGAAAGGCTCTCCTGACAATAAGGAAGTTTCATCAATTTTTTATTTTATTTTTTACTTTTTTTTTTTTTTTTTTATTATTATTATTATTATTGCTTATTTTGATAGCCCATGAAAAATAAGTGAACACGTGTTTTTCTTTTTTCTATAAGCCAAAAAATGAAGCAGATACAACGCCGTGAGATGTGCTTATGACGTCATAATACAAATGAATTGTTACGTCACACCATGCATAGTATATCTATATATACAAAACTAAAAACTGGTATAGCTCTTGTAATATTCATCTTAGTGGAAATAAAAAATACGTATCAATTTCTTTTTCACTGTTCTATAGTTTGCAATAAAAAAATAATCAGTTTCATTTTTCTCGGAGACTTCCTAATTTCCCTACAGCCAGGGAAATTTTCTTCCACAATGGTTGTTTCTCTCTGCAAGGAGATGTGAGTAGGTATTTTTCAGGGTAAAAGATGATAGACTGTTCTGCCAGTAGGTATCTTTTCTCTTGTATAACCCCGAAAAATGAGCATTGTTGCGCGGGAATAACGCTTTTTTCAGAATTTATATAAAACCTAAATCTTGTAATGTTTGTGTAATTTTATTTATACTTTTAAGCTCTCTTTTGAATTACCAATAACTAGCCAATCGACTAAGTAGAGTACAGTTTTTATACCCTTTAATTTTACATATCTTACAACTGGTTTCAGTTTTGTGAAAAGATATGGAGCTGTACATAAACCAAATGAAACACAATTAAATTGGTATAATACGTTGCAAAAAACGAATCTTAACAACTTTTTTGACTACTGTGCATAGGGATAAGGAAATATGCATCTTTAAGATCAGTTTTCCCCAAGAATGCGTATTTTGAAATAAAATTTTTTGCCGTCCTATGTAGTCTTCTATTTTGCTAACCGGAGTGGTGTCCTATTGAAAGGCATTTTATAATCCTGTACCCACTCTATTATTGAACTGTTTACCTTTAATTTCTGCCAATTTTGAACGTATAATTCTAGTTCAGACGGTTGGCTAATTAAATTATTGAAAGAGAGGGCTAAGGCACTAATCCCACGGACCATAGCTGTTTCTGTAATTCATACCGTAGTTGTCTTGGCAGGATTTAGTACTCTCTTTGAGATTTAATTTTGATGGTCTGAGGACATTACAGTTGGCTGATGTTGGTAAGTCTTGATTCGGATAAGTTATTTCCTCCGCTAGCGTGAGAGGATCATCTAATGCATCTGCAAATACAAAAGATTTTCCTTGGTTTTGCTACTTATTATATCGATTGCATCTGCAAATGCAACGATCTATTAGCCTAGTTACAGCATCTGCAAATGCTGCAATTTCTGTTTTTGAACAGAAAAATAGGTTCATGAATATGTTCACTACCTGCAACTGCAATTGCAGACAGTGGGTACGATCGATTGTATCTGCTAATACAACGAACTATTCACCTTTTTGCTTGCTGCTTAACCCTGGTTATGCTTTCGTCTGCATCTGCAAATGCAACGATTTTTTAGCATATTTACAGTATCTGCAAATACTGTAATTTCTGTTTTGAACAGAAACCAAGAGTGTAATAATTCGCTACCTCCAATGCAATGATTTTATGTAAGAGGGTTGCAATAGTATGGTGGTTATTTGTGTTTGTATCTGCAAATACATAGCACTATACAGTTTTATTTTTGTCAATACATATATCCTTTACATCGGCAAATGTAGGGATATAGTGTGCCTCTATCCACTCCAACATAATACACCTACTGACGTGGAGGCTGTTGGGGGCCCTTCACATCTGCAAAATGTGAAGGCCAAGTTTAGTTAAAGTTATTCGCATCTGCAAATGCGAATTTGTAAATAGGTATTGATATTATTTATTAACATCTCCTGCAAGCAATGTTTACTCCAATTTTTTCCCTCACCGGTCGGCTCATATCAACACGAATTGTTTAAAAATGATGCGTTCCGGTATACATCGCTTCGACAAAGCCGAACGATAACATTCCGATAAATTTATAACGAGCGGCTAAATCCCGAGTTGTAATCCAAAATACTGCGCGCGATGCGACACGAATCCATGTCTACGTCCTAGCAAACTTTCTATTAATTTACCTTTTTCCCTTAATTTTGGGTTACTTTGGGTTAGCCTTGGGTTAGTTTTGGTTAGCACTTGGTTAGTTCTTGTTGATTGATCCCCCGTTGCGAGCAAAGCGAACGGTGGGGCATGCAAAGCTATAATAATACCCAACTTGGGTTTTAGTCGCTCCGAAATTATGAGTCAGCTTGCCTTTGTGGCTAGTTTTTAATGGTTAATTTCGTAAGAAAAGGGCACTCTTCGACTTACTTAAAATTTTTTTTTTTTTTTTGAAAATTATTTATTAATGCAGTAATAACAATAATTACAGTATACATAGTCCTTAATCCTCTAGACAGTGTTTTTAACACTGGTATTGGGGATAATTACATTTTAGTAATAATAACAGTACGATTTCTTATAAACTCTCTAGTATTGTGGCTATGAATATCCTTTGAAATTATTATGATAATATTTGATTTTTAAGTTTTATTTATTATCCTGTAGATAAGTGGATCATGATTAAATATAACTTTTAGTTTTTTGTTTTTTGCAATATTTGCATCAAATCGAATTGTAGTTTATAGTCCCACATGTGGCCCATAAGGGGATCAATTATCGAAAACGTGATAATAATACGAAGGCATTATAACCATTAGTTTCTATTTTTTATATTCCTTTATATGGTAAAAACGTTTTATTCTAAGTAAAACATTAATAAATGTGCAGGCCAACCCGTATATTTCCTTAGTCAGCCTTTTGATTGTGTTATGTAACCACTTTTTGTGATTGAATAGTATTGCTTTGGTAGGATGTACGATTACGATTAGACGAGATTACTAGAGAACGATTCGAATAGCCCGTATCGTTAACTTTTGTTTATTATTTATATTCATTTCGATATAATATATTTCAATTCCGAATATATTGTTTGATTCTGTGTATAATTGTGCACAGACGACAAATGTAACAATGTTTTGTCATGCCCTCGTATATAAATAACAGTTTGTTAGTAATTTTTGACTGTAACCCGTTCGCACTCTATTTTATTCTAATATAGTTAGTTTTAGAAGTTTGAGAGTATTTTCCATTTTAATTTTATTAGGTAAAAAATTAAGGGTTACAAGTGTCATATTTATTCATAATACTAAGGTAGCTTAGTATTATACACATCATGCTTTTATACGAGAGATAGTTTCTGTTTTTATATATATAAGAGCACCAGGTATTTACGTACATTTGAAATTTTGGCATATAATCTTATGTGTACTCACCCCCTGATTCGCTTCTTCCGATGAATATTGCTCCCTTTTTTCGCCTCCTTTGCGAGCAAGACATATCACTACACATACCGAGACACATACACTGTACTTGAAATACGATTTCTAGGCATTTTTCTTCTTAAAACCAAAAGAAAGAACCGATTTACGGATTCTTGCTTGTCACCGATCGGTACAAAATTGTAATGACGCATCAAGGCGATAAGCTCGAGCGGCTAGCCAGGGTCGGCTGAATCACCATGTTTTTAGATAACTTCTTTAAAAATTGTACCGATTGGGAAAAAGTTGTATACTACAAAGTGTAATGAGGGACGGCGAAGATGCGAAGGATAATTATATGTAAATAATATGTTTAATAAATAATTTTAATAAATTACGTTAAAATTATCTTTATGTTTTCTCTAATTTAATATTTTCGAAAAACGGTCCTTTCGAATATTTGTCTATTCGAAAAACTATCCGTTCGAATAATTAT
Source organism: Pissodes strobi (assembly GCA_016904865.1). Taxonomy (NCBI): domain Eukaryota; kingdom Metazoa; phylum Arthropoda; class Insecta; order Coleoptera; family Curculionidae; genus Pissodes; species Pissodes strobi. The sequence continues at coordinate 12,238 of JAEQML010048636.1, read as the reverse complement.
CCATTCGAATAATTGTCCATTCGAAAAACTGTCCTTCGAAGAACTGTCTTTCGGAAAATTGTCATTCGAAAAACAGTCCTAGATTCGTCCCTGATAAGAGCAAATTTGTCATTTTGTTTTCGTTGTTCTCTGGTAGCTTTTTATCAAATTATAAACATGATGTCAGGAAAACTGTTTAGCGGTATAATAGATCTAAATAGGGACGTCTCAAATGTAGGTGGTCATAAGTCGTGCAATTTCAAATGGGCATAATGTTGGACGCCACAAAGATACACAAGTCCAAACGAAGCTTTTATTTCAGAAATATCTGTTGTGTTGTGATACGACTGCCGAACATTTAATGATTACTTTCTTATAATTTCTTCATAAGTCTACACATTATTTGGTGGCCACAGAAATTTAAAACTATGGATGCGGTCTTCTATTTTAGAGGTTTATTCAATAGATAGTTATTGTCATTTTGGTAATAAGCGATATGCTGGCATATATTTGTGTTGAAAATTAATGCACAGTTTGACAGTCATGTTGAATATAAGAATTTTACTGCCAACAAAACTGATGGGATAAAAGATTGGAGTTAATCCACCGGTGAATATGCACAGCTTCTGGATGGGCGATCACGTCTTATATTATTATATTCAGTATCACTGTGAAACATGTAAAAACACATAAAAAATGGTATGTGCACTTGACACAAGTGACAACTTCAAGAACGCCAGATTAATATTATGAAATACACAAGTATCTTCTGTGTTCTTTATTTTGAAATTATTTGTCACAACTTAGATGTTTAAAGCTAATTTTTATCTCAAAATTTTGCATAAAAGTGACAGAAACCGCAGCTTATCGCTTGAGAACTGTAAAAATTCTCAGATCCTGGCCTATTTTCCCATCTGCAAATCGTTTTAAATGATATTTCACGCAAATAAATCTACATACCGGAAAAATTACATCAATATGCCAAAAATCAAATTTTACCTCGAAATCTGCCGTAATATCGACAAGACTAATTACCAAAAAATGGCCAAATTATCCGATCCTGACCCATTTTGCCGGCCTCAAATCATTTTCAATGAGCAATATAGGCAATTAAATGTATAAATCTACATATTTTAAATGTTATGTCAAAATATTGGAAGACTAATTTCTCCAAATTTCTTGTAATGCATCAAACGCTAAGCTATCTATTCAGGCTAGTAAAATTGCTGAAATATTGAATATTTTTACGATATTCTGCATATTTCAATTTAACCTCGATTTTCTCGTATTTCCTGATCTCGAAAGAAAAACTGTTATGAACTTTTAATTGCAGTGATAACGAGGTTTACAAACGTGAGATTGAGTTATTGAAAATAACTATGCGTTGGCTGACACGTACGCTTAAAGAGTGCAAATATTCTGTTTCGGTATTGTGGATAAAACTCTGTTTTAGTGCATGTTACCGAAGGTTCCAAACCCCAACGTAGTTAAAGAAGATTTTCCAGATTGAAAATCATAAAAAATGTAATTTGGCATTTTCATTCATTTCGATACGATTTTTTTGGTTTGTTCTGCTGATTCCTCTCCTTGATATATGAAAGTTTATTAGCTACACAGTATTCGGTTTTCCAGTAATAAAGTAAGGGTAATATTTATTTTGTTAATCAAGTAATTTGGTTTTCTAAAAAAATATATTTTTCGAGAAAAAGAAAACAAAACCTTAATTTTTTTACATATTATTATAAATCGGTGTTGTAAAATTGTCCGCATGTTTTGTCCTAAAAATGCCCAATCGTACTGTCGTATTAGTTTTTTAGATCCTTTTGGCGTCTTCAGTGCTAAAATGACCGAAAATGACCCTTTATCGTATTAATTTGGTAATGTATAAAAATGCTACTGCATTTTTCGATTACAGATGTTCCTTAACGTATCTTTTATATGGCCAATAATATTTAATTTTTAGATATGCTAACTTATTCTATTGACTTAAGCAAATTCTATCATAGCCCAATGTGGATTCAGGTTTTTAAATATCTAACACATTATATGATTTTATTTATACAATAGGTGGTTTCCTTTTAGAGGAAGTCAATTATTTTCATTCATTTAACTAGTAAGGTATCAGGATTTATTTAATTACGGTCCTGACAACAATGAATTACTTGAAAATGCAAAATGCTTACCGATAACTGAAAGTATTTATCTAACTATCTATTGTGCTCTGAAGCAATGACGATGTCTTGCATTAACTTTTCTTGCCATTTTTCTTCTAAACATATCCATAAAAGTGGAAAAAGATAAATAATCCTCGGAAATGGGGTTTCGTTCTTATCTCCGATCCATGTTTATGCTTTGTCATTCCTCAAACCTGTCGTCGGTTCTTGTACACTTAAAGGTTTATTGACGTCGCGAGCAGTTTCTGCAAATCTCTGCAAACCTAAACGGAATGAATGTGGTTTATGCGATAACGAGCAGAGAACTGCAGTCGTAAATATCAATCTAGTGCCTATAGTTACTTCGTAGCTAAGAATATTTCCGAACGCGACTTATTTTTTATTGTTACTATAAATCGAAGAATTGAATGTTCACAGAATTTATAGAATTGCCATTTAATTAGATGAGACATAAAAGATTCTGTCACATACTGACATATTTGCATTTAAATATTTTATTTTATTAATGTTTTGTATATTTTATTTTTATTTATTCCGTCACTAAAAATAGACTTTTTTTTACTACTAACATGATAAATCACCATTATTTACTCCATTCCTCAAATGAGAAGTAACATTTCTCACCCTAGGTAAATAATAATATTAAAAAAGACCTAGGTCAATAATGAAACGGAAACGGAAAATGTCAAAATGTCAAACTTGTTAGTTTGACAACTAGTTGTCATTTCGGATTATTTGAAAAATGAGTAGGAAATGATTAATTTCAAAATCTAATCAATTCAAATAATGATAAGGATTGTATCAGTGCTATTAGTAAAAAAATTATATACAGTATGACTCACTTTTCATGACTCCCCATAATATTCTTATTAATAATGCGATTTTGTCAAAATTTAGATGGAAAGAAGGTACTTTGTATGTATGGAGCTGTCAGGAGATTATTAGCGTTTTTTGGCGAGTAACCACGGTTAACAACAAGTAATACTGAAGTAAGTGCCAAGCGGGCACCCCACCACAAATTGTACTGTCTGCTTCTGTCTTCGCCAAAATACCGTAGTTATATCTTGCATTGCTAGAAAAGAATATAGATATTTTGCATATTTATTTGAAAATGATCAGTTTGATCAGTGCAGAACGTTTACTCATATTTTTAATGACAGAATGGTGGCCTCTGGAGATAAGCAAACTAATGGTATTTTTTCGATGAATATGTTCAGGATACTTTATGCTGTCCAAATCCCATTTGGGGCACATTTGTGTAGGAATTCCGATGCGTATGAGGCTTCTATAGAAGAATTTCATGAACGTATAATTTACAAACTTGTTCAGAATGGAAAAACAAACATTTCACATGTTTAACGTTTCAAAATTAATCCGCCATGATTCCATCAAACCTCGAGTACCACACCTCGTCACGTATGTAAGTTGTAGTAAGCCGTAGTTGAAAAATGATGATGTAATATTGACGTCAGGAAACTTCCCCTCACTTACCACAATTAAATTAATCCTCGTGAAAACAAAGTATTATCCTGTAGTATGCCGTGGTTAATTGTAGTTAGCTCGCGAAAAAACGCTTCTTGTTACGATATCTGTCAGTTAGACAACTGAACTTCCAGGCTACTTGATATTTCGAACTATTTGAAAAATAAGTAGAAAATGACTAATATAAAAATCAAATCGAATCAAATATGGTAATACATCAGTGTTAGTAGTAAAAAAAATTCTATATATACCTCGGTTGAGAAGGCCATTATTAACCTCGCACATTATATCCTTCGGCGCTACGCGCCTCAGGATATAAAAGTGCTCGGTAAATAATGGCTTACTTCTCAACCTAGGTATATAATATACTATTCCCCTGTCAAGTGACAACAGAAAGTTGAGGTTTGTGGTTATTTGCCGCACCTTACCAAAAAGAGACCTATTATTTTTATGCCAGTTATAGTATTTTTAATACCCATTTGGAATAACTCGATCCTTATTATTAATCATTAATCAGATGAAACAGAAAGTTACCAACAAGAATGAACGTCGCTTACTAAGTAGATGCGCCAAAATTTTGATGTCTGCTAATGTCATTAAATAACGCAAAAATACACTACCAAAATTTCATATTCCAATAAATCCAAAATACTTTTGCTTCATATAGTAAGTTATTTTGAAAATAACATATTTGAAATATATTTGAAATGACGGTTTAAAGTTTCTTTTTTGAACATTAATTTTTTTCTGCTCTCCGATGTATTTTTTCTTTCAATTAAGCAGTAATATAGAAAATTCCAATGCGTGTTTTTGGTAATGATCTATTTAGGCATAAACACAAGGCTCTTATAACAGGGTTGCTGTCGTTTAGGCAATTTAGTGATCAAATAACATTTAAGTAAATGGTCTTATCAGCTCTTATATTGAATATAAGTAATTAGGCAAATCGTTCTAACCACGTTAGTTTCACATATAATGTGGTTGAGGAAAATGTTTTAACTACGTTACTACTGAATTTTGGCGCTAAGGTAAAACCTTTTAACACTCAAGCAATTAATGTAAAATGTTTCAACATGCTCATTGTTAATAATAATTATTGAGCAACTTGTTTTTTTTTTGTAGATTTATGATGTAAAAGTTAAACTTCTTCTTAAATAGCTTCTGACGACAAACAATTATTTATCACTACTTTGGCACTGTAGTATGTATATAAAATTAAACAAACAACAACAAATTAATAAGTTTGTTAAGGCACAGGTACAATTTCCGTTTTAACAATATTATTATTAAATAAGCCTGGGAAGGTACTGCGAGGATAAGTTGTCAATAGTTAGTAAAAATAAATATTTGCTCAAATTCGTCTTCTCTCGGAATCGGGTAAAGGATCTTTTAGAGTTCCTACTGGAATATTAGTAAATTCATGATGAAGAGTTTATTGAGATCATAGTGTTTTTGTTTGATTATTGGGAAACGAGATTTGTAGCAACTGGTGAGAGCAGATTTTGCTCTCATTTGTACTTCAATTTCATAACTGGGAGTCTTTTCATTCATTGAGTTTTTTATGGTTGCTTTATGAGCGTCCTTTTTCTTAAAAGTGCAAACTCAAACCTTAATGATTTTTCCCATTATCCCCTTAAAACATTTCTCGGCCCGAACGTCCCACCTATTAAAATATTTAAAGGTTAAATATTCAATATTATAACGCCGCGGATCTTGCCTTGCCGTTTCAAAAACTGTATACCATTGAGAGGGAGCCCAAATAATAAAAAAATTTTTATAGTTCTTTCAATAATAGCATATACAGAATCTACTGGCATGTATGTGTGTCCAGTACGCAAAAAGTTACCTTAAATGGTTTCAATAAATGTACAATTTTGTAAAGTGGCATGAATCATGAAAAAAACTGTTTTGTTCCGATTCTGTCCAAGCCAGCAACAACAGTATAGGAGCAAATTCTTGACAGACTCGCGTTTATCAACCATGGTTATATATCGATGCAAAATAGGGTCAATTTCATTTGTACCCCGTTTTCCATTTATTTCATCCCAGAAAAAAAAACAGAAAACATGACGGGTACCAAATTCATTAAAGGTCAGGTTAGATAAGAAAATCTTACGCGAATAATACAATAGCAACCTCTCACCATTAGGTGTCTTTACGACTTTTTGCAAATCAAAACTTACGCATAAGGTAGCGGGGTCCGCTTTATGAATATTTTGATGCATTTTAATACGGTTATAAGAGTGGTTTTTTTCTTCAACATGATCTAGTTTTGCTTTTTTTATAGCCTCATCAGCATTGTCCATGTCCAGACGATCAACTCGAATACATTATAGGCATGCGTTTTTTGGGTATGTGAAACCTAATATTAAAATTTTGCTGAAATATATTCTCTGCTCCACGTGTTTCCTTTCGTATAACTGATATAGTTTAGATACACTTTTAAATTCTTGTGGAAGATACATTCGGGATGAATCCTTGCGAGTGTAATGTGAGGGTACAGCCGGAAAAATTAATCACCGCCAGTTTAGTACATTATTTAATTTTGCTTGATGGAATTGATTTTCCGCGTGAATCTTCTTTGGCAGAACCAAATGAAGCGTTGCTTACTGTATAGTATATATAATTTTGGGAACCATCTAGTATAATGCATACAAACTGGATGCAGACAGATCGTTTGCCTTCTCCTTGATCAATAAAGTACTTATAGGTATACGGGCGCTTCTCTGAATCTGTGGCTCTCTTCCTCTTAACAGTCAATTTTTGTGACATGCCTACAATCCAATCCTTACGACCGACGTTTCAAGTTAATGGTCCAGAAATGCTCAAAGATTTGTTTCCTTATTTCTTTTCTTTTCTTTCCATTTCGCTACCCTCCGATAATGATTGTTCATACAAGTCAAAAGAATTATTGGTAGCCCGAAAGCTTCTGCTATAAAATCTATGTCGTCAGATAAGTAGTCCAAATATGCAACAGTTTTTTCGTTTTTCACCATGACGTCGTGGTCTCTTATTGCTCGAAGTTGAGGTTACGGAGGCCTCTACTTTTTCATCTGATACTTTCTGCTCTGTATTTGTTAAGAGAAAGACAGCATTGAGAGATTCTTAATTACTTAGGTTATATGGCTGTAACTGTACATATATATGGGATCACCACAAATTTCAGTAGGTTGGTCTGGCAAAGTATTTAGAAATATTTCGTCAACTCCATTTTTTATTATTTGTGGCATGCTCTCAATACAAATTCAAGATCACATCCTAAACCCAGGTCATCTTGAGAAGTATTATTACTAGTTTTAGGTTGACCTGCCAAACTACTGTGAACATTTTCGTTTTCCTTTGACTGACCATCATCATCATAAAACTCTGAAATGGAATACTGAATGACACATTCTGAGGAGATTTCGTCTTGGTGAAGTTGTGGCTGAATATTTGATGTTCAATATGAGATGAGATAAAAACTATTTTTGCAACAAGCTTTTAAATCTGATCATTAACATCTGCCATGAAATATGGCCCATCATATCCCATCGTCCCCCCCAGGCTGGAGAACACCGAAGTACAAAGTCTGGAGCTGATCAATGACAGTTTGTGACAAGAGGGGCTGCATTGTATTAGCAGGCAGGAACGTCAAACTGGTGAGAGCAATTTGATTACGGGGAGTGACGCCCCTGCCATTCCGAGTTGCCACGGGATGTGGCTTATCAAATCCCATCGTCCTCCCCCAGGCTGGAGAACATCGAAGTACAAAGTCTGGAGCTGATCAATGACAGTTTATGACAAGAGGGGCTGTATTGTATTGGCTGGTAGGAACGTCAAACTGGTGAGAGCAGTTTGATTACGGGTAGTGACGCCCCCGCCATTTCGAGTTGCCACGGGATGTGGCCCAACAAATCCCAGCGTCCTGCTCCAGGCTGGAGAACATCAAAGTACAAAGTCTGGCCAACAAACCCCATTTTTACCCCTGTCAGACTAGGGACCACCAAAGGAATGAGTCTGAGGCCGATGCTTCCAGTGGAAGCGGCCCTAGGTGCCAAGAGATTAACCAAGTTTATATGTTGTCTCTATCGCCCGAGCGATAGAGCCTACCAAAGCTTTTTTTTTTCAACACTAGCTACCACTTTTGACTCAATGCAGGTCGATCATCCCAGTTCGGAAATAATCGTTCTGGAAGACTTCAATGCCCACAACACCAACTGGCTCAAACATCACAACAAGACCGACAACGAAGGTAGAGAAGCTGAAGCATTTGCCATCAGCTGCGGGCTTACTCAATTTGTAGACAAACCAACTCGAATCTCAGAGAGGGGCGAATTCGCCGCCCTCCTGGATCTTTCTAACCACAAATCCTGACCAGTATACAAATACAGTTGGTCCGCCATTAGGTACTTCCGACCACAAACATATACAACGGTTTGTGAATTGCCACTCATACAGAAGAATCCACCATTGCCTCGCAAAATCTGGCATTACAATTCTGCAAACTGGGACGATCTAAGGGAGTTCTACCTAGATTATCCTTGGCTCGACGTCTGCTTTGGCACAGTCTGCTGCGAAGAGATCACGCAAGTAATCTCCTCAGGAATGGAAGCATACATCCCAAATTCCATCAAGTTACCATCAAAAGGAAAGCCCTGGATCGACAGAAGATGCGAAAGAACTGTAGGTAGGAAACAGCAAGCCTACAAGTACTGGCAGCAAAATCAGACCGCTGAAAATCGCAATTATTTTGTCGAAGCGAGAAACGAATGCAAACGTGTGATCGACGAAACTTAGGACAAACACAAACACAATCAAAGGATCAGGAATAAACTTTTGTAATGCCCCAGTGGTTCCAGGAATTTCTGGTCGGTAGCAAAGGCAGTAAGTAACAACTTTACAAAAACGTCTCTCCTAACTTTGACGGACGAACGTGGCATCACGGCGACTACAGCCAAGGAAAAAGCAAACATGCTCTCCAAAATATTTTCATCGCACTCCACCTTAGACGTCCTCTAAGGCAAGACTCTCCCCACCATATCGAACATCAACACTACAATGGCAGAAGTCAAGATTCATCACCGTGATATTCGCAAAATCCTTAAAGAACTAGATACGCAAAAGGCATCAGGACCGGACGGAATACCTACCATTGTGCTATAGAACTGCGCCAACGAACTAACACCCGTTTTTTCCAGGCTTTTTTCTGTGTCTTACGGAAAAGGGATTTACCCATCCTCTTGGAAAGTCGCTCGAGTGCAACCTGTTCCAAAAAAGGCACTAAAACCACGCCTTCAAACTATCGCCCAATTGCCTTGCAATAATCTCCAAAGTCATGGAACGTGTAGTCAATCAGCAACTACTCAAGTACCTCGAGAACAACAGAATAATCAGCGATAATCAATACGGCTTTCGCAAAGAGAGATCGACAGGATATATATTGGCCTATGTCACTCATATATGGATTAGGGCAATTGAGAACTACGGAGAGTCTCGAGCGATTGCGTTGGATATTTCAAAGGCATTCGACAGAGTTTGGCATGACGGACTGATCAATAAACTGCCATCCCCTCTCTGCAGCTTCCTTAAGAACCGATCTCTGCATGTTGCAGTCGATGGACACATCTCAGACACATTCACCGTCAACGCGGGCCTGCCTCAGGTCGCAATACTTTCACCAACTCTGTTCCTCATCTATATTAATGACCTGCTGATCGAAACGAATAATCCTGTTTACAGTTTTGCAGATAACAGTACCCTTGTCTCCCACTTTAGATCAGAAAAAACCCTTACCAGCGACTGAGACCCATCACCGCAGACAAGAGCAGATTACAGCAAATAATCAAGACCTGGAGAAAGCTCAAACTTGGGGCGACCGAAATTTGGTCCAGTTCAATGAGCAAAGACCCAAGCAGCAACGTTTACCAAGTGGGCCAATACAGCGGGCCCTGACATCATTATAGCAGGATCGAACATTCCTTCATCCTCGTCAATCGGACTGATGGGTGTCTCGGTCAACAGCAATATATCCTGGCATGACCATGTTGCTAACATCGCAAAATCAGCCTCCCAGAAGCTTGGTGCGCTATTTCGCAACACAAAACTTTGTACACAGTAGCAGTTGCTCTTGCTCTACAAAGCGCAAATAAGACCGTGCTTAGAATATTGCTCACATATCTGGGGTGCCGCACCAAAGCACACCCTAAAGCTGTTGGATTCCATTCAAAAGAGAGCTGTGCATCTCGCCGGCGACTCGGAATCTGGATTGTCTGGAACACCGCAGACATGTGGCCGAGATGTCTCTGTTTTACAGCTACTTTCACGGCATATGTTCCCAGAATTTGGTCCGCCTGATCCCGCCCCTGGCAACTCCGGTCAGACAGTCACGACAGACGGCAAGAGCGCACCAGTTCGTCGTACAACTGGAAACACCTAGAACATCGCTTTACAAGAACTCCTTTGTCTGGCGCACTGCATCACTGTGGAACTCACTCCCAGGATATCTGTTTCCCCCTAATTACAACCTACAATGATTCAAGAACCGTGTCAATCAACATCTTCGCACACACACAGCTCCTCGAGCGCTATAGGATCTCCCTTTAGTGTGTGTGCCACTGCCATAAAAAACTACCTATCTGAGCTACGTCACCTGATAGAGCACAGTGGACCTGCGGAACAAGCGACATATTATGCGCAAATATTACATCTTACCAAAAAAGGATGTAGATCTGCCATATAAGAGAATTCATGAAAAGAAATGGATTTACCAGAACACAGACCGAACGAATGGCAGCTTTATATTGATAGCTGCAAATGTAAATGGAGTTTGAAATGTGTTTCACAACGGTAACAAATTTGGCTCAAAACCCACTGCTAGTTCTACTAAAATGAAAGAGCAATGAGATAGGATCACTAGTCTTAAAAAAAAATAACTATGAAGAGCACCAGTGAGTCATTTGTGTCGATCTAAAAATGGTAAACTTCCTCTTTGGACAGCAAAGTGCATAAGCTAGAGATCAGTATTGGGTTAATATAATAAAACGAGGCCTTTAAAAAATATCATGATTCAAGGAAATCAAAACGTAATCAACGAACCTTTGGTTACGAGAAAGAATATCATATTTCCACTCTTACATATCAAATTGAGGCTTGCGAAGCAATTTGTGAAGGCTTTCAATCGAGATGGACTTTCTGATGGTTCTAATGGTACATTTTCTAAGTTTAGTGCTGAAAGCTGAAATACTTGATGATCCTCAGTTTAAGTAGCTCGGTAAATACTCATGATTTACTGCCTCAATGAACGTGATTGAATGTAACGCTTGGTGTTCATTTGTTAAAGTAGTAAAAAATTTACTTTTTCTACAGCCGCGCGCAAAATAACTAATTATTAAACTCAAATGAAATCGCAAAATCGACGAATGCCGTGGATTCTTATTTTGCGCTCTAGCGCGAACATGGAAAAGAAAATTCTCACTTTTTCCGTCGAGTGTGCTATGAATGGTCATGGAAACCGAAGATAATAAATGACAGTCGTGCGTTTGTTACAGTTTATTGCTGGCAATCTTGTTCTAAATATGCCCGAAGCCCGAATATAATATGTCAAAACTGACAGCCATTTGCAAATTACAGAATAAGTATAGAGAAAAATGTGATTTAATTTTCAAAAATGAGGCTGTAGAAAAAGTTCTGTGTGCTTTTCGAGCGCAAAGTAAGATTGCCGTTTTCGAAAGATTACTGCGCTCCGCTACGCGTCGCGCAGTAACATTCTTTCTCAAGCGGCAATCCATTACTTTGCGCTCTAAATACACAAATAACTATAGAAATTATTATGGCAAAAAATTACATAGAATTAGTTGAAATATGATTTTTGTCTTACTAAACTGGAACTGGACCTCTCTCTTGATGATATAATAAAACAATCGAATTTGCAATCGTTAACTCTTCTTTTCTTTCTTAGGTTAGGTTGAATTTAAAAACTGTATTATTGTATACAAATATTGCAGACACTTTTGAGAGCTATAGCCCCTGTAGCCCCCCTCATAGATCACCCTCTGGGGCAAAGTAAAGATAGATTGAAATTTAAGTATTTTTATTGTCAAAAATACATATATATGGTTTCGATTTGCTACACTTAAACTTAACTCTAGCGTAACTTTGACTTAAATTTTGTATTGGAAATATATCTACCCTAAAAAATATACTATGTACTATGGACGTACATACCTATATTTTCCTAATCGTATAAAAGTAATAGCAGATCTCTTCTCTTTTGTGAAAACCGATTTATCGCTTTTTCAATATCTCGGCCTTTATTATTATTCACAAATTCTCTGTGAACGCTAAGCATACAGAGAGCAGAGAGTCTTTTCTCAGATACGATTGATCTCAACCAGGTTTTTACAAGTCGCAGGGTACTGAAAGATTTTTCAATTGTTGCAAGAAAATAGTCAATATAACTTTCATGTTTCACTGAATTTGAAATTTACTTTTATACTAAGCGCCCTGCCGGCATCCATGCCGCAAAACTATATAATGTTCTTGACGCTTTTATTTAATTTCTCTAGTCCTAATTGTCTGATAACGACATTAAGTAATAAGTATAGTTAATTCAATTTGAATATTCC